>JBBMEF010000023.1:3061412-3072519 GCA_037832685.1 Sicyos baderoa
CTAGTTATTACTCATTTCATGTCGCTTTTATGTCTATTTTCCCTACTTTAACTCTCACTTCTTGAGAGTTATCACATACCATATACAAACAACAAGCTAACTTACATAACATATAATATATTACATGTTAGAAAAAAAATCGTATTCAATTGAAGGTATAATGCAGCACACACTAAGGTTCAAGTGTTGTATATAAAACATAGTCTCAGAACACAATAACAAGTACATATGGAGCACCGAATAGAGTGTGGGCGATAACAATACACTAGGTACACATACACTCCATAACATACCATATACAGACGATAAAAGACGGTCATAGCTAACTCACATAGCATATAATATATTAACGTTGAAATAGAAACATATAGTCATACTAGTAGTACAAATGAAGTAACCGAAATGGTTAGTGACGCAGTAATTTCATTGTTTGATCGTAAACCAATTCAATACCATCATCACGAGTTCGAACCCTAGAAGAGTTGGTACGTTGAAGAGATGGTGAGCATTTGATGGTGATTATAATTCATAGGTGTCAACTCAAACATTTGCCCTTTTGCTTTGGAATGCTTTCTCAAACATGATATTATCCTTTTATTTTTTCCTTCAAAAATACCCAACAATTCCCAAACATGATATTATCCAAAAAAAAAAAAAGTTCCAGACATGATAAGATTAAAGTTGATTCTTTATCATTTAGTTATTGGGAAACAATATTATTAAAATTAAAGTTTCTCTATTCAATTTAATATTTTGGCTAATTTTTTTTTTTCTTTATTGAGGTGAGTATAAAAACGTGAATTTAATATTAGACCAGGCAACGCTTTATAATTGAGTAGTTATGGGCAGATTTAAAATTTTATTTAATTCAAATATATTTGATAATAAAAAATAAACTTAAAAAAAAAATAACAATAAAAATAAAAATAAACGTAAACATAAATTTATTTAACCTATATAAGTTTATATTCAGGATCAAAACAAAATTAATCTCAAAGTATTTTAACAATTATATAATATTCTATCAAATGAACCCAAATACTTATTATTATTTTGTAGTGAGAAAATTATCATAAATTTGGCCAAATTTTTTTAATCATAAACTCGATAAGTTGTATCAACTTTTATTATAAACTTTTAATTTCGAATTGAATCCTAAACATAAAATTGTGTTTGTCATTTCTAGTTGGTGCTTGTTCTTGCGCTTGGGAGTGGAACTTATATAGACAAAGGCTCTAAGTCTAGTTGGGATATGACTGTTGTTGTGCGGGATAAAGGCTTTCCCTCTTGGAGGGTTAATCTTTATTCTTATTATTTGGTGGGGTCCTGCCCTTTAATCATGGAGATGGACGATAGATTACCTCCTAAATATTATTCAAAAAACCTCGTATTGGTGGTGGTGATAGCTTTGTGGTCCGCCTTTTTGTAGTATGATCACTCATTTCTAGTTAAGATCATAATCTATAATTGGGCTAGGTTTTGTTTTTTGTTCTTCTTTTTGGAGTGGTCAAGCTCCAACTTGTGGAGAAGTATGTAGTCCCATTTTTTGGGAATTACGGTTGTATCAATTCTTTGTAGTTTTAATGAAGTGTATTTTTTATCTCAGAAAAAAAAAACTATATAGATACATTAGATATGCTAATAGTATCTTTATTTACAAATATGGTAATCATGATAACATTTTTTTGTATTGTATTGTGACTCTTGCTTTCTGCAAGTTGGATTCTTTGGTTGATGTTGGAACAAAATGATGATGTAGCTTAAGAGACCATTAGGACACAAATGTGAGACTTCTTTCATAATAACATAAACATTAACTTATTTTTGCTAAATGTATCTTCATCAAAGATGATTTTTGGATTCAGATCAGAAGCTAAGTCACATTAATCAAGTTAACTCACTAGAATATGGGTTGTCTTTGATTGCTTTTTATCGATGTCTTTTATTAGTGTCAACAATTGGCTTCAATCTCTATCATTGAATGCTTTTTACTAGTGTCAACGATTGTAATCTATCAATTTTAATCGATTGACTTCAATCATTATCATCGATTACTTTCAATTAGTGCTTCTAATAATGTCAATGACTGTCTTATATTAGTGTCACTAATTATCTTCATTCTATTTTTTTTTCATCTCTTATTCAACTTCAATTATTTAATTTATTGACTTTAATCAGTTTCTCTTAATTTGGTTTCCATCAATTTGACATTAAAGACTATCAAGAAAAGTGATGGAAGGTTATCAGCTGAATTTAATTGTAGCATGAACATTACGGTTTTTTTGGTCATTTTATCCGGGTCTTTCCTATTCATGTAAAGTCTCCTTTAATAAATCCATTTCTCCAAAAAGACAATTTTGCTAAATCATCATCCATGTGCACAAAATATATATATAAAGAAAAAGAGGAAAAAAAAAAAAAAAAAGGCATAGGTTTAAAGTTGTTGGTAGAACAAATGCTTTTACTTCTTAATTAAATAACTATATTTTCTTTAATGATAAAAGAAATAGTTTGTTGAACAGTATTAAAAAAGATTTAAATAAACTATCATATGTTATATTTGCCTTTATTATTGTAACAGAATTGTTGGCCAAGCTATCCTAATTAGTGGCATGCAATCCATTATTATTTTATTAATGGTTGTATAAAAGTAAGTATTTTATTAATGATGTTAAAGCAAGAGACAAATAGAACCATAGAGGAATGCATTTTAAAATTTTATTTCATAGACTGGCCATGCTTTAGAATGTGCTAGAAATTAATATTTTTTTCTATTTAAAAAATAACAAAAAATAAATTATCATTTTTTTAGCTAAGGAGTACTTTAAATATAAGTAGTTAAAAACAAAACCATGTTTGAGGATAAAAAATATTTTAATATTCGGTTCTAGTTCAACTTTTATAATTATTTTCAAACAAAATTATTTTAAATGAACAAATCTTTTGGTCATGGACAAAGTGTCTTTAACCTATAGAAACACCATGCTAAAATTTTATGAACTAAAGTTATAGTTTTAACTTCTTTTTTTTAATTAATTTGTCAAGAAAATAATAAAGGTTTAGATTTTTATTTTTTAGTTTTTTATTTTTACATGAAATAACAAGAGTTTAGTTGTCTTATATAAATATGGTATTAATATTTTTTCATGTAATTTTTCAACTCCTTCGGTTTATAATAAAACTATAATTTTAAAGATTTTAATTTCCAAACTATTTTATCCTTTCATACTATTGTGTTTATATGATCTAATGAAACTATAATTTTCGAGGTTTTTAATTTTCAAACTATTTTATTCTATCTTTCATATTATTGTACGTGTTTATAAGACTTAATAAACTATAATTTAAAAGTCTTTTAATTCTCAAACTATTTTATTTTATGCTTCACGAGATATTTAGAAGGTAAATCTTATCTAAATTTTATTATGATACGTTAATTTTTCTATTTTATTTTTTTAATTATGGCATATTTGACAAATAATTTTTAAAAGGAACACCTTAGGCATCCAAGGGGCAAAATACACTTCTCTATTGCTATTTTTGTTGAAGTCTGGAGGCAAAGGTACGCCCTTTCGATTGAATTATATATATATATATATTTTTTGTTTTAATCTAATCAACTAATTTGAATAATATTCTCAAATAAAAAAGAAAACAATCAATTTTAAAATATTATTCGAAATTTTTGAACAAGGAAAAATATCAAATATAGTTCCATCGATAAAACATTATGTTAATCTCGAAAAGAAAAGACTTAGGAAAGAGAATATGGTTGATTAGGTAAAAGCTTAAACAACCGTAGAACAAGTAATTATTCCATTTTTCTTTTTTACTTCTACATTTAAGTTAAAAATATTTTAAATTAATTAATTCATATCAACCTCTAGTTTTTTTTTTTCTTTTTTTTTTTTTGAGAAACATCAACCTCTAGTATCTTGGAACACAAGTTTCTCAAAAAAAAAAAAAAAAAAAATCTTAAAAAACAAACCAAAAAAAGTTACTCTCTCTTTTTCTTTTTTGAAAAGTGTTACTCTCTCCTATTTATATTTATATATAAAATAAAATCAACTAATCTATTGAAAAATATATATGATTCAAAACTTTCAATTTTAAATTTAATAGATTTATGAATATCAAGTAATGTCAAATAAGTAAAGATCTAATGTTGAAGAACGTCTTGAGCAAAAAAAAAAAAGAAAAAAAATTGTTGAAAAAACGTCTTATTATTTGATGTATAAAGTTTTTGGACATTATATCTAACAAGTGGAAATCAAAACCGTAATTTACCATGGAATATTCTAAAAATCATATGAAGGAAAATTTGGCAAAACCACTTTTAACTATTGAACTATAGAAATTACTATAACTAATATACAAACTTCAACTCTGATTATTATTATTATTTTGGAAAATAACTTCGACTCTGAATTTGATCGATCTTCTTCCACGATTTTTTTTTTTTTTTTTTTTTTTTGGTAAACAATCCTAAAAAATTATAACTAATAAATATTAGGTTTCTTAATCTCTACAAATAATAGGTTAAAATAGTTTTGAGTTTTTTTTTCTTCAAATAATAATTTTAAGTTTTCAGGTGTTCCCTTTTAAAACAAACGTCTTTGTATTTTAAAATTTCTAATTTTAGTTCTATATTTTTAATATTTTTTTAAAAATATTTCTATAATATATTATTGGGATAGAGAATTCAAATCCATAACTTCTTTTAGTAACCTATAATGTCGTTGAAGAATTATTATTGTTAACGTTTAAAACTACTTTTTCTATTGTTATTTTAGAATAAATTATAATTTTGAATTTCATGATTTGAAGAAAATTAAAATTTAATTTATAAAATTTGGAAAAAGTTAAAATTTATTCCCAATAATTTTAAAAATTAAAATTTAGTCTTTAAAGTTTGATAAAGTCTAAAAATAAATTTTAAATTATTTTATTATAATCGTTAACGAATTAAGTAGGTTGATGTAGCTATTTATATATAAATAATGAAATATTTTGTCTAGTTAGTCACTTAACACACACATTTGCTATTGCACACATGATAAACTAACTTCCACCTATTTAATTTACAATTGTTTTGAGCTAGGATGACATTTATTTTGTTCTATGAAAGCATATGAATCAAATTCTAATTTTTATAATAACCTTTATTATTATTTTTATTATGAATTCAATTCACGATAACACCAACTTAAGAATTAATTTTCAAACGCTAATATGAGCATTTGCTCAACAACATTAATGTACACCTAATAACCAACAGGTCATGCGTTTGAATTCCTCAATCTTCAATTGTTGTAGTTTAAAAAAAAATTAATTTTTAACTAAACTTTGATTTTTTTTTTTTTAAATCATATAAATTAATTTATAATTTTTATTAGTATAATCTCGATAATATTAGGATTAGTGGTGCCCCAAATTATATACATACATATATTACACCCCAAATTTAAATTATTTTTAATTGTCAAATCGATTATAAAAATACAGAAAAAGAAATATTGATTAGGATGATTACTTTATTCTTTTTGTTAGTACATGTTATATTATTATATTCTCGTATGGAGTAAAAGAAGAAAAAGGGAAAAAATCGACGAGTTGATGGCAATTAATCGTCCGGTGGGCAAACACATCGGACTCATAACCACGTGCGGAAAGACACGTGGCAGTACTTGAGAGAACGACAGCAAATTAAAGTGGTACCACCGCCTTAGTAATGGGTGAAATTCGCACGTTGTGAGTTACCGGCTAAGCCAGTCACCCTCACCGGATCTACCGGTAACTCTTCCGATTAATTCACTAACCCGCTTTAAATTCCCAAACAACGGCAACATCCAATTCCGCGTCTCTTCTTTGCGCTTTCGTTTTTGCCCTGTTTTTCTGCTCAGATTTGGTCTTCCGTGGTCGGATTTTAGGGTTTGGTTGTCTGAATTTTTGTTGCTGTCGAGGTTTTGGTCTGAAATGGAGAGGGATTTTCTGGGTTTGAGCTCTAAGGAGCCATTGGCTATGGTGAAAGAAGAAATTGACAACGATGGAGCTCTAGATTCTGGTAATTTGTCCCAGTTTCATTTTGGTTTTTCCCTAATAAACTCTTATAATCTTTGTTGTGGTTTAATTTTTTTTTTTTTTTTTTTGGGGGCTGGAGATGATTTTAGGGAATCATAGAGATTTCCCACTTTTTTGTTATTTGTTAAGTGGTGGTTGTTTGTGATAAATCAGTTGAATTTTTGTTGGATGAAAAAATTCTCTCTAACTTCAGTTTTAATCTGTTATTGTCCAAAGAAAATTGGGGTATTTTCTATTTTTGTTGTTTTGGAGCTATAATGTTTAGGATTTGTCTGATTTCATGTGGAGTTCTTTGTTAGTCAAGTGGTAAATTCATTGATCTTTATGAGGGTTTTTGTTTTTAGGCCATATTAAAGGCTCTAGTGTTCCATGGTCCTCCAATAAGGCCGCTGCTACTGCCGAGCAACGAAGAGCCGCCGAAATCCAGGTTTGATATGTGTTCTTCAATATTGATTTTGATATATGTAGTCGTTAACTCATTGTTGCGAACTAGAGGTGTATCATTGCTGGGAATTGGAGCTAGATGTGGTTGTTTCGAACATCGTTCTACTTAGAATATACAACTCGATTTCGAAAACGACTAGGAGGTGTTTGACTAACAGGTAGGTTAGGTTTGTGTAGCACGAGACCAAGATTAAGTAGTCAATAGGATATTTGGTGTTTGAATTTGCTTTTGTTTGTAAATCCTATGAACTATGTAATTCCAAGCTTATAAGATCTATAAATTAGACATAGGACACAGATATATGGATTTCTATGACTTATTCCTTTGTATAGTCTACAGATAGATTATACTATCTTAGATCTCTTGACACCGGACGTCGTAAACATAAGTTCGTTGAGGTTGTGTGTACATCTCATTATTATGTTTAAGGAGGGTAAATTGCCTCTACTAAAATGCATGGCTTGCTTTAGTTTGAGCTGATATGATTGTCTCTCTTTCTTCGGTCGTGTCTTCGACTTTTTCAATCTAGAAATCGCTCAATCACGATAGGCAAGGTGGCCCTCATTTTTCCCTGGCAGCTTATCCTATGCAACCTGATTTGTATTCGAGTTACTGTCCTCACGAAGCCAAACTATTTTCAGTTCCAAATCAAGGTATATCTGTTTCGTTAGGTAATCCATCCTTGAAGAACCCTTTTGCTCTTCCTGTTCAGATGGCTGGTTCTATCCTCAAACAACCACTTGGAGGAGTCCCGGTTTCGAGCACTCCGAATTCGTTTTCCCCGCCATTTGGATCCATTGCTGGGATCACTGAACCATGGTAACACTCTTGAACTTGTACTCCTTAATTTATTTGTTACACTGTAATGTGCATTTATTGGTAGAACTGAATGCATTTTGAACATCATTTTTGTCCTATGTACAGGAATAGCATGAAACCAACTGGTGGATCTCCAGCTCAATTGACTATTTTTTATGGTGGTACCATCAACGTCTATGATGACATTACCCCCGAAAAGGTAAATCATCCCCCACCCGCCTCGAAATGATGAGAGAAGTAGAAGAAAAATGAGCCAAGTCATATAACTTTTCTCTTTCGATATTCTTTTGCAGGCTCAGGCTATAATGTTCTTGGCTGGGGCTGGGTCTGCCATATCCAACATTGCACATCAAAAAGCACAAGCTCATGGAATGGGTGCAAAAATGGCAGCAGCAACTGATGCTGCTCCTATGAACCAACCCGTGAGCGCCTTGCCTTGCCCTGCTCTCTCTAGCCCCTTGTCTGTTTCTTCTCACACAGGAGCCCAATCGGGGAGCGGTTCGAGTTGCACCGATGAGTTGAGAGGAGCCAAAACTACTGGAGTTCCCACCACTCATATGAGCAAAGGAGAGCCTCCAAGAGTAATCAATGCAGTCGGAGCTGTTGCTGCTACTTCTATGATGCCCTCAGGTATGCGGTCGAAGCTTTTTCCTCCCATAGTTGTGATATATGTCAATTGTCACGTACGCTGTTCTGGTATTCATTTTCTTACATTGAGGGCGCGCGCCTGTTTTAGCTGATGATTAACGAATTAGCTCAACTTAATGCATCATGCTGTTCTATGATATGGGAATAAACATTCAGGATAGTATAATTGGCAGGAATTTTCTTGAGTTGCAGCTTAAATTTCATTTTTGGTTTCCTTCTGCAGCTGTTCCACAGGCTCGTAAAGCATCCTTAGCTCGGTTTTTGGAAAAGCGTAAGGAAAGGTAAGTCATTTTACGATTTTTTGACATGGAAAAAACATATAGAGATCTACATTAAGATCCTCGCCAATTCCAACCCTCAACATCTAATCATTCTGTATTTTTATGTACATAAGGGCGATGAGCTCTGCTCCATACAATCTTAGCAAGAAATATCATGAGTGTGCTGCGACGGAATCTAACGGTGCAAATTTCTCGAGTCCTATGACTAGCAACAACGGAAATGTGGCAAGCTAAGAGCAACCATCATGTATGATGCAAAACATAGAGAATCATGAAATATTAATGATGGATTTGTAAGTTAAGAAAAATGTAAGCTAATGATTCTTATGGTCTATTATTATCTGAACCACCTTCAAGAGCTTTGACTACTGAAGTGTTAAAAGTTCCACGTCTTAAATAATATTTTGCCTATACATAGTTGTTCTAGAGTTGTGAATTAATGTTCAAACTTGTTGGATCATTTGTTTCCAACACTGTCATGTAGCCTTAATGTATACCTTATTACAAACATAGCTGTTTCAATAATCGTTGTAAAATCGATTTTTGATAATTGGCATGTACTCTCGAACTAGATTAACAACATTGTTGATATTAGTAATCAGATACGCCTTTCATTTTGTGCATAGAATTTTATTTAGTGTACATCATCCTCATTTGTTTTCAAACTTGTTCTGTCGCATTTATCTGTTTATTGCTAACTTGTGTGTATATACATCCATCTTGTTTCTCTTCATCTACTTCTTTTTCGCTTGTTTCGATAGGTTTCTTGTCCAAAAAAATCTAGCGATACGAGACTTTTCCGTCTCTCTCGTAAATATGTTGCATACTTATCTATTGAATAAGATTTTCTTGGTAGGCAATGAGGCTGAAGAGATAAGATTGGTTGAACAACATGAAGTGTGGTATTGGTTTGATTGTCAATTTTTGTAGCTGCTAATCAACCAGGTGTTACATTAAATTGCAGGTAAATTATTCTTCAACTAGAAGAAAGCTAATGGGGAATCTTTTGATTATAAAAATATCTGATCAATTAATTGGTTGATGGTTACCTTTTTTCATTTGTGTGACTTAAAATGAAAGCACAGTTTCTCCACTAAGGTAACAACAAAAAGGTTTCAATGTCAAGCTTTTATGTGAGTTCATCCAAGGAACAAAGAAGGGAGTTCATTTTGAATTCCTAAAAATAAGAAATAACTTCTTTTGAAATATAAAGTTTGTCCAATAGAGTAATTTCTAAACCATAGATATTTTATTATAAGATGAGTAGTTTTATATTTATATGATGTTTTATTTATACTGAAATAACTTGGTCATAAGTTTCATGAAAATTTTAGTCCCTTTATTATGAAAATGTTGACCTGAATTTGGTTTTTGTTGATGGTGTTTATAGCATAAACATATAATTCAGTCCAAGGATGCAACTGATTTTTTTTTTTCCTACTTGAAAACCATCCGTACTTTTCTGACAATTTTAGGCCCTGTTTGATAATCATTTGATTTTTTATTTTTGAAATTTAAGTCTATTCTCACTCAAGATTACTACCATGTCTTCTACTCTTCCTACCATTTATCCATCTTTTTTTAAGAAAGTAAGAGGATACTAGCCAACTTTTAAAAACAAAAACAAACTTTTGGAAGCTACTTTTATTTGTTTTTAAAAGTTGGTTAGCATTCTCATACTTTCTTAAGGAAAGATGGATATATTGTAGGAAGGGTGGAAGACATGGTAGTAAATTTGAGTGAGAATAGACTTAAATTTCAAAACAAAAAATCAAATGGTTATCAACGGGGTTTTAGAGGTAAGTTTTTCGTTATTTGTATTGATATTGCTATTATTATTTATTAATATCATACTATCATTATTATGATGATTTCCTGCTGGGTTAGATAAATACGAATAAAGATAAAATAATTATAAAAGACGAAATGAAATTGTGTGGCCGATATGAATTTGAAAGTGATTGTTTTCAATTTTGATTTCAAAAAAGAAAAATGAACATAAATTTCACGTGCTAGATATGACTGTCTTGACCCACATAAATACTTGGTTCCCCACTGCGCAATTTGCTGAACTTTTGTAACGTGGAATGTAAATAAATTAACCCCACACCTTTTTTCTTTTATTCTTCGATCCTTTTTTTTTTTTTTTTTAATATAATTATTTGAACACAGGCCAAGTATATGATTTACTAGTTTAGTTTATATATAAAATACATATAATATCTTTTGTAGAAAAATACATATAATATTTAGAGTTTAGGCTTTGAGAATTAAAATGGTGTTTGGTATGAACGGAAAAGGTGGAATTTCTTTTTTCAGAGGATGGATGGATCTTGTATCATACATCAATTATTTTCTTCTTAGTCACTATCGCGGTTAACTCCTTGTACCAAATAATAATTTTTAGCATTTCATTCTACATTTCTAGAGGCTATAAGTTATGACAACTTTCTTAAGTAGGTGATTGCAATGCAAGAAGAAATTGAGTTTCTACATAAAATCGGTATGTGAGATCTTGTGAAGCTTCCTCAAAACAAGAAAGTCTTCAGATTTTTAAACAAAAGAATATTTTTAAAGTTGAGAAAGCTAGATTTAAAGCCAGATTGCACGCTAAGGAGGTGTTTGGTATAAGTATTAAGTTAATCCATATTAACTCAATCTCTCTAAATCGTGTTTGGTGGACGGATTAACTCAATCTGAGGGATTAAGTTAGTCTTTCACGAAATCTAACAATAATCCTCATATATTTTCTCTCCGCCTCGTTTTTCGAAATCATCTCTAATTAAATTTTTAAACAATCTATTCAACTTTAAAAATTAGATTTAAAAGTTTA
>JBBMEF010000023.1:3072619-3100838 GCA_037832685.1 Sicyos baderoa
ATAATAATAATAATAATAATAATAATAATAATAATAATAATAATAATAATAATAATAATAATAATAATAATAAAAAGTTCAACAACAAGATGGAGATCTGACCACTTAGTTTATAGGTGTCTATTGATATCTTTGAGCTACTAATTTTATTATCAAAATAAAATAAAAGCATCATTTTGTGTGCAACTTGACATTTTTCTTCAACGACTATTTTCTACTCAAATATATAAGGGACCTTCTTCCTCAATCCTTTACTTTTTTTTCATTCAATTTTTGAAAACTTTAATTCTCGAATTGGAAAAACTTTCATATACATGTATGTGTAAATAAGCTCAACATTATACGCTAATTGATGCCACAAATGTAAAATGCAGGAGTCCTCTTTAGGGAAGTTTTCAACCTTCTTTTCGTTGACCATTCTGGCAAGCATGTTCTCTATAGATTTTGCAAACTTCAATTTTGGAAAAAGTTGGTTTTCTTTAACATTCTCGCTCTTTAATTTGGCTTGCACGCACCTCACTAATGTCACAAAATATATTGTCTAATCTTATAATGTTTAGATGTCAAGGAAACTAAACTATTCATAATAATTATAAGTATTAAAAGAGAACGGCTTAACGAGTCCTTTTGTTATTATTTTTTACTTTAATAATAATTGAGGGAGGCCGAACGTATCATCTCTTGATCATGAAAAATACCACTGCCACAAACTAATAACAAAATGAGCAATATATATATATATAAATAAAAGAAAATAATTTAATGCAGATATTAGGTACAAAACTAGGAAGAAATTCCAACCGTAAAATTTCGTTCTATGTTTTGCTAACAAAATTGAAGCATTAAGCTTTGTAAGTAAAGCATATCACCTAACACAAAATTGATCAAGTTCCATCTTTTTTGGAAAGCAAGGGAATTGTTTGTGATATTAAGCCTTTATGGTTTTAAGTTATAAAGAACAAAAAATCAAATAATTGTGGGAATCATTTTTTCTTGAAATGTGAATGTCTCTCTACTTCGCCCAAGCAACTGCATCGATCTCGGCTTGGGCGCTTCGATAAAGCTCCAACCTCTTTCCAATCGAAATTCGTCGTTGCATTATGGCCGGATCCTCGTCCAACAATTTTCCTAATTGTTTCGACTGTATACAGGAACAGGGAAAAAAGATCAGAAAAAAACTGGTGATGAACTTTACATGGGAGTTTTTATCTTGTGGAGATACAAACTTTAACCACTAATTTGCAACATTGTTTTTTAGAATCACTAATTTGCAACTTAATAACAGCATTAAAAGTGGAAAAAAACTTATGAGAGGAAAGGTTGAAGCTTTAGATCTTACCTAAAAAGATTAAAAAAAACTACAAATTGCATAACTCAACTGGACATCTATTTATCTAATTTTTTTTTAGTACATATAAAGGGAAGGGGACAAATACCAATTCTCGGAATCGAACCTATGACACTGGTGTTAAACTGGTTTACAACCAAACTATGAAACCATTGCGTCACCAACCCATTTGGTATCTATTTATCTAATATAAATATGGCTTAAAATTGCATTTGCAGTGTTTTTTTTTTTTTTTTTTTGATATAATCATTTGTAGGGCTAGTTTGACTTTGGTTTTTATTTTCTCTCTATTGTTTTAAATTTTTTACCCTCGTATTTATCATTTCAATGAAATTTCACTAACCTAGTCCCCACCATTATTGGAAATCAACAATAATCCAATGTAACAATTTATTTGTCTATAGAAATAAACTCTCTCTTGTTTTTGAAGTGCCATTAATATTTTAATTGCACTTCAAAATAAGATCAGTTCTAGCTTTTTCTGTCTCTTTTCTTTTTGTTTTACTTTTGAATCAAAATACTTCTAAATCAAGCTCAAACTTTTGTTCCTACCAAATGACTTGCTAAACTCGACACCATTAGCGAGATATAAGATGGAAAGTTCGTTACCTCCTTTGCACCCAATTCGGCGAAGAAATGATCGAGCAAACTGCGTTTGGCCTCCCGCACTTGACAGTATACTATTGATTTTGGAATAGAATTCCTCAGAGTCCCACAAACCATATTGACATAGGACAACACCGTGGAACCTATAAAGGACCAAACAAACCTTAATTTCCATAAAACAATCACTCTTAAAGCAGTATTTTAAAGGGCTTGCTAACGCACGCGTCTAGGCTGAAGGCGCACGTCTAGCGCCTTGCCTACTTTCCTCAAGTAAAAAGGCATGTGCTATCCTTTGACTAATTTAAATAATACTAAGTTTTACCAACAATAAACACAAAAATCCTAGCGTTTAGGGTTCTTTTTTTTGTCTCTAGAGTAATTTTTTAAAATATTCTCACTCCCCTACGATTTTCGTTTTTTGCGCCTTGCATGTAAGCCCTCGAGTAGACTATTGTGTTTTATACGCCTTGAGCTTTTAAAAACGCTGCTCTTAAGTGCTTAAGACTTCATTTTTAAAGTCTCCAATATTGACTCGAGTAACATACTAAAAAAGTTGATATGCTAAACACTCAGGTGCCCAAAATACTTGTCACACTCATCTAGTTTATGATTGATGAGGGAATGACTAGTCTGTTACAGAACAGAAAAAATCATTTCTATGTTGATATTTCTGCTTACCGACTCGCCGGAGATAAGAATCGTTATATCTATCAAAAATTGAATGTGTTGGATTTCCACCCTTTTCAACATCTTGAGGAAGCTTGCGAAAAAATTCGACAGTTAAGTAACCGCATTCCATATCTACTAGCTGTAAGGTGGCTCTCTTGCTTTCTTCCTTCATCCTCTCTAATGAATCAATAGCTGCTTTCGAAACCTCTACTCTCAAAGTAGGATACTGCTTTAACTCCTGGATGAGAACAAAGAGAAAAATATATATAATAAAATAAATCAGTGTCGGTTCTACGTGAAAATCGACACTGAACCAACCTACCGGTTTGCTAAAAATGACACCGAACCGCCAGTCGATTAAATCGGCCGGTTTGGTCGGTTAATTCATTTTATTTTTTATTAAAAAAACATATTTATCATACAATTTTAAATGAAATTTTGAGGATTAATGAAAAAAAATTAAACCTACCGAACAATTTTTAGAATAAGAAATTTAATTAATGATATAAAAACATTAATATTATATAAAGAAAATTTTCGATTAACTATTTTTCTAACCAACATTGACCATCAACCGACATATAGTTGAAAACCGACCGACCGACACCAATTCGGTTGGTTTCAGTCGGTCGGCTACAAACTGGCAAGGTCAGAGACTCAGAGTTAGGGAGAGATAGAGAGCTCATACGAAAAATAATGATAGGCCAACTTCTGTTCTCAGTAATAATTTAATGCACTGACAATGAAAAAAGACAATCAATGAAAACACTCGTAGTTCACTACTTACGATAGTCGCACCGAGTGACTTCTGAACTAACTCTTTGAGAAGAGAAAAAACCTGCAGAAACATAGATAAAAGAAAATAAATTCAGAAAAGTTGAGTAACAGTTAAACAAAATAAAAACCATTCAATGAAGCTAAGAGATCACAACAAATTTGAGAGTAGGGATATTTAAATAATGCCAATGACAAAGTACTTGCACCGCCGCCATCACATTACCACAAACTCGAGGGATCAGAACATACTCGAGAAGTCTCCAAGTGCTATAACTAGATGACTGTTGGTTGATATAATTAAATTTATCTCAACCCACCAACTTAAGTTTTTGGATCGATTGATGGTTTAACATAATTAAATGTGATATCAGAGGTGGAAGTCCTGATTTCGAGACCCTGCCAAATCGTTTTCTCCCCAAATAAAATTGAACTCTACTTGTAAGCCCACAAGTGAGCAGAAGTGTTGGTTGGCTTAAACTTTTGGGTTTCCCACTATTTTAACCATTAACAAAAGGTCAACAGTCAACTAACATGAAACTTTAACTAGATCAAACAATATAGCTTCGAGAAAAACGCAAGGCAAATAGGCTAAAAAGTAGTCGTCCTATGTTTTTGAGACAGCTAAATTGATGCTCAAGTAGTTGGCAGTAAACCAAAACAAATACAAAAGTAAAAAGAGGTCACTGCTTATGAATGCTATTACGTGAGCTATGCTATCAACTGAGGCATATTTATTTATTTTAGAAACCGGGAAATTGAAGCTTCTCTCCTTTATATCCAGGTTAACTACGCTCATTCCTAGGTCAGGCACCACGAGACAACGAATGAAAGGAGACACGGGAGATGTATACAAATTAATGTCACAAGTAAATCTCGAACCTACGACCTTGAGAGAAGTACACCTTAAAATCTCAACCAAGCCTTCGCCCACCATGCCACCCCCCTTAGGTATATTTATTCTATTTAACATAGAAAGATGGTATAAAGAAATTAAAAGAACATGGTGTTATGGAAGCCAATAAATTAGGATAGAATTGCAAAAATTCAGAGAGCTCTCCGGATGATTTTAGAATTTTCTTAATATGTATAGATCACATTATCGTTCTCAACCATCACACTCAATTCGTCACAAGATACTCTGGAGTTTATGTTTGATTAATACTTTTAACCATAAGGTGAGAAAAAATGTTAGAAAAAGATAAACATGGCTGATTCTTCATTTTCGTTATGATGATAATAAAGAGTGTTACCGCATCCACAGCTGCCTCTGCAGGACCTCTAATGGTTATCAAGGACGATTCAACAAGCCGTCGATAGCCTTGCTCGGGTGCAATTAAATGAGGTTGGTAACCATCTGCTTCAGTTATTATCTTTCGAACATTTTCCATGGAAAGATGCTTGTCAAAATGTAGTCTCTTTAAAGAAGCCGGAAATTGATTGTCGAACACAGAGTAAATCTTGTCTCCACCCGGGCGTCTAGAGAATCAAACACATTTGGAAAGAATTGTTAAGGATATAATTAACAACCACTTCTAATAAGCAATGGAGCATCACATATACATACACGCCATCTAGATGTTCTTTAAATATCTGATCAAATGTGCGACAAATTTCCATGATCATATATAATTTCCCC
Organism: Sicyos baderoa; assembly: GCA_037832685.1. Lineage (NCBI taxonomy): Eukaryota > Viridiplantae > Streptophyta > Magnoliopsida > Cucurbitales > Cucurbitaceae > Sicyos > Sicyos baderoa. Next base: position 3,077,656 of record JBBMEF010000023.1, read on the forward strand.
TGCATTGAGAAAGAATGGAGGGAATGCAACGTTAGTCCTATACCTTTTTTCCTAAATATATCCTTCCAGTTCAGAAACTAAGAATGTAAGGTATTCTTTTTTTTTCTTTTTTTTTAAACGGCACGCAAACTTGGATGGCTAATGAAGCAATATACCTTGGCCTCGGGACGAACGTGGTTACTCCAGATATAGTGGAACAAAGTTACGATTTCTCAGTTTCCAAAGAAAAAAATGAAGCAATACACCTGCCCCCCTAAGAAGGCCCAAGTATTATATACTTTTAGATTAAGGTTTATGTTCTTTAATTCCTTGTAAAAGTTATAGCTTTTTGTCAAAAATAATAATAACAAAAGTAAATTAATTAAAAAAAACATTTCGTGATCATTTTTTCCTTCCGTTCTTATTTTCAACTTTGATTATTCAATAAAATAAACATTATTTAAAATAAAAAGGCGCTTTATACACATCTACCAGGCACTTGTTTATGTTAGTTGCATAGAAAAAATGGCTTCAAATGATAAACAAATTGACAGTATTAATGCTTACTCCAGTATCAGTAGCAATAGACTTTCCGAGCCGACTCAATTCTGCTTCCAATTCAGCAATGGTTTTGTTAATAAGAGACTGAAGGCCTGGAATTCTAGACTTGATGACAGTTTCCAGATGCTGGAAAAAGAATTGCACCGTAACTTTTCGAATTAGTCATCCAAACAAGACTAGTTAACATCAGAAAACAAAAAAACAAGTTTTTAAATCTTCCCTGTCCTTGAAAATTAAAGTGAAATAAGTATTAGAAAATGTTGTTGTATAAACATAACAGACAAAAACAAGAGTGATTATTGAAATTAAATTCTAAACCTGCAGGCTTCTGTACCTTCGAAAGCATCTTCCCTAAATGTTCAGAACCCATCCTACTAGCCAAGTGTTGATATTCTGGACTAGTAGCAAAATATTCACGCTCTCTACGACGAGCTGCAATCATATCAACGCTCTTATTAATATCAGCTTGGGAACGATTAACAACACCAATCCAAGGAAACTGCAGCTTATACGCTCTTCCTTCCAGAATCTGCAAACACAAAAGATTTTTTTTAAAAAAAAAAAGAGAGAAAGCAAGATTTTCATAAATCTAAAACACAATACAGTAATAGACAAGTTTTTATTATTAACACTTTGCGTCTATCATACTTACATCAACTGCATTGGTTCCTTGGTCCATAAGATCAATTTTCGTCAAAACTCCGAATGTCCTCTCACCTGAAAATTTTATGATTTCATGAACTTGCACATAAAACAAGAAAATTATAGTTGCCTACAAAAAAAATAGTCTTCAAGCGAAGTCCAAATAGCTTTAACAAAACTATGATAAAAACATATATTAATTTGAGGCTGCATGATATCGAAAATAATGTATATTCATTAACTATTCCAATAAAAATTAGAAGATTGAATTTTAAAGGATCTACCTTAATGCTACTTTTTGGATAAGAAACAATTTTATTGAGTATATAATTACGGAATAGATAATCTATATCTTCCAATTTATTGTACTTTGCACCATAATTATAGCGTTAACTTGTAAGATACCAATCAGCTACCTAAAATCTTGATACTTCTAATAGTGTCCTATTATCTTCTAATTTCTTGTATTTTGAATGATGTTAAACCACCAATCAACCCAAAAGTTCTAAAGTCTAACGCGCATCTAAAATGACAACTAAAATCTTGATGCATCTAGCGTAAGAACAAGATAGTAAAAGTCACCAAAAATGAGAACTCTGATTTAAAAAACTAATCCCAAGTCGAATAAAGATCAATTAGTCTTTGAATCAAATCACACCTAATGAAAATATAGTGATGTAGGGATATTACTCTTTTCTTCTATCTGTTCTCTATGAATGTGGTTATGAGTTAATTAAGAGTTAACTGTTTATATTCTTGTAAGTTGTAACCTCTGGCATTTGGCTAAGATGGTTAATTAGTTAAGGTTGTTAGTTTGGTTTCTTTTATAAGCCGCTCTGTATAAAGTTGATTGTGGCCTCAAATGTGTGAAAACTTAAGAACTTGAGTGCATCATATACCACATGTTTCATTTTGCATAATCTAGAAGAATCTTTTTTTTGAAACAGATAATCTAGAAGAATCTTGCTTCTGTCATACCTTTTGGATCTACTTCACGAGAGATTTTGATTGCATCAGAAGTTGCAAGATCCTGATTCGCTGGAGAAATGGCCAGAATGATGCAATTCGGCTGTAAAAACAATTATATGCCTCGCATAAGTCAGATTTTGAAGCATTACAACCAGATTAATTTTTCAAGCTAACAATTAAAAAAGGAAAACTTACCAGATTAGTCAAATCCAGAAAATAATTATAAATATGGTCACTTTAAAAAAAAAAAATAGCATCCATAGTCATTGATATTAATGGTAATACTACACAATACTCTATTAATGAATGAGTATTTATAATTGTTGGTTGATATAATTAAATTACCCCAACCCACTAGCTTAAGCTTTTGGGTTGATTGGTGATTTAACATAACTCAACATGGTATCAGAGCAGGAGGTTCTGAGTTCGAGCCTTTGCCAAGTCATTTCATCACTAATTAAAATTAAATTCCACTTGTAGGGCATTTCTCAAAAATTTCAAGACCCACAAGTGAGGGGGAGTGTTGGTTGATATAATTAAATTTACCCCAACCCACTAGCTTAAGCTTTTGGGTTGATTGGTAATTTAACATAACTCAACAATAATACAGTATTAAAACGTAATAATGACTATGAATGCTAATATTTTAAAATTTGCCTACATTTGTAATTATTTTGTGAGAAGACATCTAGTACAATTTTCCATTAAAAAAAACAGAAAAATGAGAAAAAAATGCAAAAACATCATTTTCATAATATTGTTGTATTAAAAAGGGAGCTCATATTATGCAATGAGACGATTACCTTTTCTATAAAGGATCGGACCATGTTCTCTATATCTTGAACAATGCTTTCTGATTGGCCATCTACATATAAACAAAGACGATGTCTCCAATCACTCAGATTTTAATTCATGCACAGATTTTCTTATTTGGCCATCATAAAAAAAGAGAAGATCCAATAGAGTTAAGAACTCAAGTAATTATAAGCAATAATTGAGGAAGTGTAACCAACCAACAGCTACTTTTGTCAGCCCAGGAAGATCAATTAGTGTCAGGTTGACAACTGCAATTAAAGCTTCGTAAGAACACTGGAAAAATCAAGTTTCAAGAAAGTCATAGAGTTGAAAGAAGAAGCTTTCAATTTCATATTATAAAATCTATGCATTAAATTTTTAATTTCCTTTTTTTCTCTCCTATTTTTTCATTCTACGGATAACTAAACCAGAATTTTTTTTTTTTTTTAATTAATTGCAACTTACAAGTGTTATCATGATTAGACCACTTTCTATTTAGTGAATCAAATTGACTTTACCACCTGATGAAAAATAAAAAAAATTGAAATCTTTGCTGATCTAATGTACCATCATCAAGGTTAACCCTAGAACAAAAGTAACAAAGCTGCTTTAAAAAAATTGTCATAAACATATTTTTCTAACCGTTAGGAGAGTAGATACTCAAATGGATTGGAACAGTTGAAATTTGTTTAGAGCGCCCTGTCTCTCTATCAGTCTCATCAGAGATCTCCTTCCTCAACGCAGCTACATGAGTAATAAAAAGAGATGTACGTTGATGTAAATTTTTTTAATTAACCATTAAAGAGAAATTTTACTGTTGTGTTGACATATGCAATGTATGAAGAAATGTACCGAAATCGGTGAACTTTGTCCTAGGGAGATGCATGAACTCTCCATATTCTTTTCCTTCATCAATCCTATGAAGCTGCAAAACAAGGGGGCGTCGAGTGACAATCCCTGCAAACAACATGTTAGTATGCAAGTTCCAAGAATGTGAACATTAACGAGATAGATAATACAACTTTCAAATATTGCATCTCTTATGTAACTATTGGAAAACAACCGCCTAAAAAGGTCCCTTATTCTGCTTCTCATGTTCAGCTTGTAATTAATTAACTTGTTAAGAGTGGTAAAGAAAAATACAACAAAAGTTACCAGGAATGAGATGCCTTAATTATAACTTCTAGAAGTTGATTGTTCAGCTTGTAATTATCAGGAGTGACAAGTTTCATGATTCTAAATTTCTAAGTTGTGTCTTCTTCAAAGAGAAGAACTTCTTAAAGCTTTTTTCTTTTTCTTTTTCTTTTTTTTTTTTTTGAAATTGAACTTCTAAAAGCTTACAATATAAAATTTTAAAAATGTGACTTCTCTTTAAGCAACTCAACTGATTAGAAATCATCAATGTTCTAATGACAATGGTCCAAAGTTCACATGGCTTCTTTGTTATCGTAGGGGCTCGTACCCTTAAAATGAAGAAAGACCCATCAGCAAAAAGGAGTTAACATCAGAAATTTACCAGCTCCACGAGGTAAAAAGTCTTTTCCAACAATGCTTTCCAGTACTGAAGACTTGCCAGAGCTCTACAATCAATATGATAATAGTTTGAGTGGACTCTTCATCTAGAACACATCATGGGAAGTGATGAAATGAATTGCAATATAAGAACTCATGTGAGTTAAGGTGCACAATATAACCAAACAGAGAGCCTAAGTATATATGAATATACCAAATTCAGTATAAAATAACTCATTTGCAAACAACATTTGTAAATTATTGTCGTAATATAAATTATATAATGCATAACAAGTGATCGAATGTTGAAGGAGAGTCGTATTTCCGGCAAAGCACGTGACAAACGTGTGTTATGTACAAGTACAACACAACGTCATAGTCATCTGTTTATTCATTGCCCTTTTTCACATAAGAATTTTTATTTCACTTCTACTGTTTTGGTGGCACATCCTTTCAAACATTTCAAAAAATCTATTTGATAGGTGATTGATTGTTCGGGCATTCTTAAGGAACCATTATTAGGGATGTATAATTTACTTTTGATTGTTTGATTGATAATGTTTTTTCAAATGTAGACATTTATGGTGCAAGCATATTTAGGTGGAGAATCTTTTTATAATCTGAACTCTTAAGGTAATCAAGGGAGCAAACTCGAAGGAATTCAGATGAAATTATTGGTTCAATGAAAGAGAAGGGAGAGAAAAGAGAAACAGAACATAAATCCTGGTGATAAACTACAACAACTCTACAATCAGAAAAAAATAGAAGATAAGCGATTCCCAATTTGGGGCCACAATTTTCTTTTTCTTCTCAAAATCGGGAAATTTGAGCTTTGATCCACTATACTTGGAGCAACCACTTCCATCCCTAAGCCACCGAGAGACATTAAAAGATAGACACATGATCTGTGCCTAATGGTAGAGGGCCTTGAGATACTAAAAGTTTATAGGTTCAATCCATGATGATCACCTACCTACCAATTATTTTTTTATGAATTTTCTTAACATCTAAATATTGTAGTATTGTAGTATCAGACAGGTATGTTATGGGCGTAAGCTGGCCCATCACGGATATAAAAAAAAAAAGTCAAATATGAACGTTAAGGTGCGCACACCAACAAATCTCATGCTTTCGACCACGGCACCACCTCTTGGGGACTATTTCGGGTCAAAAATTGATAAGATGGAAACAGAACAGAAATCGAAAAAACACTAAAATTGAAAGACAGAGAATAAGATGGCGAAATGAAGCAGAAGAAAAGCGAATGAATGACCTGGCCTCCGACGACGGCAATGGCGGGGAGGGAGTCCCAGAGAGTGGGCAAAGCGGTCTCTTCGCCATGGTCGCCAAGAGCAGTGCAAGCTCTCTGGAGTTTGTTCACCAACGAAATCAGATTCTCCATGAGCGACGGAAACCGGATAGTTGGGATTCGCAGCTGAGGTTTCAGAGATGGAATCTGGAGCTGAGGAAAAAGAGGGAAAATGTGGGGCGGCCATTGATGGGGTTGGAGAAGAAGAAACGCGATGAAGGCGAAGGAGAAGGCTACGATTCCGAGTTCCTCCTTTGAATGTTTCCATTCTTTCGCAACGGCTATTCACTTCTTTTTCTTTTTTTTTTCTTTTTCGTCAATAAAAATTAGTTTTGTTCTAGGGTTTTTCTTTTTTTATGTTTAATAAAAATGGGCTAAAAAATTGCATCTATAGCATAAAATTAAAAATAATTGCATATATAACAAAATGAAAAATAGATCATTTGAAGAGTGGTTAAGTTCAATCACTGTTCATTTGATTGATTTAATCGAATAAAGGTGATGGAGCTCAATCACTTAACAAATTGATTGAATACAATCAAATATTGCCGAGGTTAGATTTTTGGCAATCTCAAATTAATTAATTTTAATTAATTAATAAATTATTATTTTGATGATAACAAACTTGAAATTTATTTACTAACAAATTTAATTTTATGAAGTATCCATTATGTAAAGCTTGAAATAATAATTTACACACATTTAAAATTACTTAAATCAAAGTTGAATTGAAAATGTTATAGCCTAAATGGGTTTAAATGATAAATCTGATGACGTAGCAAAAATTGGCTAATCCAAGAGCGGCATGTGGAACCTTGGATATTTGACACATGAGACTTTTTGTGTTTTAAAAAGTCAAAGTAAAAAGAAAGTAAAAGAAGAAGGAAAATGAAAGTGTGCATTATTATATTATTATTTGAGAATGTGTCTAATAGTAACTTTCTTACAAGAGAAAGAAAGTTATATGATGTTATGCTACTTTTGTGTGTTTGTCCAAATCCAACTTTTTGAATATTATAATATTATTATTCATTGTGTCTAATGCTAACTTTCTCAAAAGCGAAAGAAATTTATGTTATATTACTTTTATGTGTTTGTCTAAATGCAACTTTTTGAATATTATAATATTATTATACATTGTGTCTAACGGTAACTTTGAATATTATAATATTATATGCATTGTGTCTAACGGTAACTTTGCATCTTTGTGTCTATTTAAGCTTCACCTTCTTCACCAAATGAAGACACCAAGTTTCATATTTCTCAATCCTCTAAACTAAAGAAGTCTTCATTGTTGCTCTCTCCAAGCTTTCAATTTATTTATTCTTGAGAGAGAAATTATTGTATTGTGATGAATTGATTTGTAAGAGTTAAATTTGTAAATCCACTCTTTGAGAGAGTTTGTTCATATTGACCATTCATTTCCAAACCATTGTACAGTTTTCTCTTGATCCATAAAAAGAGAGGTTGTAACGGTTAGATCTTGAGCTATGAAAAAGATCGGGTTTGCTATTGAACTCGTAAAAGGAGTGGTTTACGGTTGGGCTCTAATCCGTGGAAAGAGTTAAGCAAAAAGTTATTGAAAATCCCAAGAGGTGGTTTGGTAGTGGAGTAGGCTTGCCGAACCACTATAAATCACGGTGTCATTTTCTCTAAACTCTTTTCTATTTACTTTTGAAATCATTTATAGTATTGTTCTTATATGTTTATTTTGGTTAGTATAATTTTATCTTTATATATATTATTTACTAATTTTAATATTAGAATTAAATAGGGTGCTTGAAATTGGTCTTTTATAATTTCTTATCTAATTTGCATGACAATCGTGGTTAAATTGATTGTTTAGTAAAAAGTAAATCCATTTGTTTAATTGGGCCCACATTAGGAAAAAGTTTTATAAAAGTTTAAGAAATCCTATTCACCCCCTAGGGTTGTCATACCGATCCAACAGATTGAGTTCAATCACTCTAAATTTATACAACTTTAAGCAGAAATTGATATAAACCAATTTTTGATAAAAATGTACTATAATCCTAATAGGGGTCTTAAAGTTGGTATACAATACAAATTCTGATGTTATAATTTCAATTAAATAAATAATCTTACTCCTTAAGCTTAAGCTAATACTTCAATTGACAAATAGTTAGTTAGCTCACATTAAATTGAAATTGAGAACAATAAAAAATCAAATGGGACGTGCCAATAGAAGCAAAGTTCGAGTGCTATTAGGTTACTTCCAATTATTGAATTAAAAAGAAAAAATAATAATTGTGATATGAATTTACAATCTTTTAATTGAGGATAGCTATACTCATTTTAGCTTCCTCTTCAATTTTTATTTCTCTATTTTTTTCGTCATCGTCTTTTGATTCTTTCTATGGCATTTTTGAAGAACTTTTTCACAAAGATTTTAATTTTTCTTTTACCAACTTTAATTTCTACAACTTTAAGTGCTTCAAATCTTTCTTTCTTAAGTGAAATTATGAAAGAAAAAGGGCAGAGCTGATCTTTTAACCAAATTTAAGGTGAAAATCCCATCCCAAAAGAGAATTTAAAAATAACTCACAAAATTAAGGTAAAAAACCGAGTGAAAAAAGGGCAAATTTACAAATTTATAACAATGTCTATTTATAAGAAAAAACAATTTCCTACAAATATTTGACCAAACCTCACTTTCAAGTTTAACACATTGACAAAACAATATGCAACATCTATTCATAGTTGCTTTGTCCAGTCAAAAGGCTCCCAATCTTGTACAAAAGTTGCCACGGCCTGCTTTTGCACCTCGATCGACTCGTATCTACGTCGCCGGTGCATATCTTCTTCGGCTAACTGTAACATGCCTCGGATAACATTGAGCCCAAAGCTGGTCTTGAAATTATTTTCGTCATCGATGACGTGTACAAACCCCTTGTTCAACCCAAATTCTACGTGGAAATATGGAAAATTCTCTGGAATCGATCCACGCAATCCCTTTTCACTTGTATCTATGAGTTTCTTTGAATTGTGCTGGCTCCACTCTTCCTCTGCTTCATCAATAGCCTGAAATGAACTTGTTTAGAATATTGTTGGAAACAAGGATATATAAATTTTCATTGATGACAGACTACACAAATCTGATACAAATGAAGTACATATTCAAACATAAACATAGATATCAGCTCAGAATTTGAAATTTAGCCAACTCGATATTTAACATTATTTTTATATATCAGTCGAGTCAGTTTACGCGCACCTGAACTATTCTTTAGTCGACAAAAAATACCGCTTGACCTTATAATATTTGGATGTTAAGAAAATCTATAAGAAATTAATTCCTAGGTGGGTGGCATCATGGATGGAACTCATCACTTCTTAGTTCTTAGTTATTTAAGCCCCTCATTCCACGATTATATCGATTACGATATAAGCTCAGCTTTGAGTTATATAGCAAACATATTTTCCAAAAAGAAACAGAGCCAGTATCGAGATGAAGTACAAAAGGAGAAAGCCGAGTTATCCTTCCACACCAAACGAGTTAACAAAGACATTGTGCTGAGAGATTATTTGGAGATGAACTTCCTGTACAATAGGACTGAATAAAAAATTTCTCCAATGCACCCAAAATGAAAAACACAGTAAGTAATCGACTTTCAAGTTTTCAACATCTGTCATCATCTATAAGAACCATTTTTACGATTCATGATTGGATATCGAACTTGTTTTGCAGTAGACTAGACTAGACTAGACTAGACTAGACTACTTCTTCATTAACAATGAGACCTCATCAAAGCGCTGTTAGTTTGTGGAGATTCCAAACAAGCCATCAGGTACAAGGTGAGTAGTTTTTGGTTCAGATTTAGTGCACTTAGTTTTTGGCGCTCGGAAATTAATGTCTTCCAATCGCATGGTTCCTATCTATGGAGGTTGGATAAAGGTTATAAGCAAGCAATAAAAGCGATTGAAAGTTTTCGACAATTGACCAGCATTCAGGAGTATAAAAGACAAGAATAATACGTGGTTCCTTTCCTTCCATGTTTTCCAAATTCTGTTTGCAAGACAGAACCAATGAGGATGGATCAAATATGTGAGAAAACCTTTCTTAGTACCGCATCAGCGGCGCTTATTCCCATCAATGCTAAGGATAAACAAAAACATAATGTTTTGTGAGCACATTTACCTCACAAAAATCATTATTGAATCCAAATTTAAGAAGCTCCTAATGTTTTTGGTGGTGTCTTTTCCAAGTTAGCCTTGCAATTTCATCCATCCTGTACACAGGACAGTTATCAAGCAATGTTGTATAACTTGTATTTTAATCCAATATGATGTAAACCATCATGGTGACTAAGGGTCAAAAGGATCCTAAGTAACTAAGAAGTGATAGGTTCAATCCATGATACCTACTTACATAGGAATCAACTTTCTACGGATTTTCTTGACATCCAAAAATTGAAAGGTTAGACTGCTTCAAAAAAAAAAAAAAAAATTGTAAGCTTAGACAGTATGTCCCGTGACAATAGTCAAAGTGCATGTAAATCCACAAATATTAAAAAAAAAAAAAAAAAAAAAAAAAAAAAAAAAAAAAAAATGACAGTTATTGAATGTGCACAGGACGGTTTAACCAAATATGATTTAGCACTTTTTAACATGGAGTGTAGATACTAAAAAAGCAAAGGGAACGACAATAACAAACTGAAAAGATTGTGAAATGGTGGCCACAAAACAAAAGAAAAATACTCACCTTTTTAAAATATAGAGGAGCGTCTTTTGCTATTCCTTGGGGCAAAGGAACGCACTCGATCAAGCAATGGCGGCGTTGTTTGGCCAAGCCCACAACTGTTTCAAGAAAAACCACTTCTTTCTCTTGCTTTGCAAACATAATTATCAGACACTTCTTGAAGTTGCGAATTTCCTCCCACACAGTTTTCTCCACACTTCTCGTGGCTGATTCATGCTGTAAAGCAAACAACTCAATGAAATTATTACTAAAGGAACATGTGAGAACAAAGTAAAATAAGAGCTCATTCCAACTTCTAAGGACATTCTACGATCTTGATATTAGTAATTTTTGAGTTCGACGTCAATTAGAGAGGATTAAAACCCATGACCTCTTGGTCAATGACATTGGCGGAGCTACTACTCTTGTTGGCAACTGGCAACTTAGGATAATATTAGTACATATAAGCTTTTGGGCCACAGTTTACCATGAAGTGAGATTAAGAGTGCTCAAGAAAACGAGGTTTCCGTCTTCTTTTTTATTGTTTTTATTAGACAAGGGGGTTTCAAAATGTAAAACATTTATTTTCTTCTTTTATTGACAACATATTGAAGTCCCCTAATGTATCTAATCAGAAACTATGATTTTTGCATCTCCCACGGTAGAAAAACCAGAAACACAGAGATACAAAGAGAACTAAACTATGAACTTACTTGAATAGGTAAAATGCAGCAATGGCCGGGAACCACAGGCTGCCATTGAGGCAGCATCAAGTATGTAAAATTTGCTATTGACACAGTCAAATGTTTTGGCCTCTTAGGGTTTTCAAAGCAAGAGATGCAGCGTTCTTCTTGAGTTCCTATATGCCTCGGACGAATATCCTTCCCAGATAGCTTATCATCATTATTTCCCCTTTTTCTTTGCTTCGTTTTTCTTGGACCATCTTCATAATCATATTCATCATCTGCCCGACCAGACATACTATACTGCTTGTTCTGCATTATATTTTTAGCTAGATAAAGATCCGAATCGTCTTCCTTATTCTTCCTAGATATACCTGGAAAATGTTTTCTGAACAAAGGGAAGTATGTAAGCGAGGAAGTTCTCCAGGGTAGAAAAGGAATAAGGTTTCTGTTATTTCTAAAATTAAACCCAAAAAAAACTATGGAAAAATACCATAAATAAAAGAATAGTTCCTTCCATAAACCACCAAATGAACTACCAAACCTAGCAACTCTCAGTAAATTTCATTTTTTTTTAAATAATGAAACAAACTTTGATTAATATCCAAATGAAAGAACAATACAAATGGGCATACAAAAAACAGTCCTAACAAGGGAGATCACTATTTATTTTCAAAGGATGAAACAGCAATTTCAAAGTACTTTATATGGTGTCTGTTTTAAGGGATTTATGTGTATTTTCAAGCTCCACGTACTTTAGATATCACGGAACACACAATAAATTAAAGAAGATAGGTCAATTCACAAGGCATGTGAATGAGAGGAAGATAGTTCAAGATGTCAATACCTAGCGGAGCTTCGTTCATTTTGTGGCTTGATGGAATTCCCCTGAACACTATCGGTCACCTTCATATTTTGTACTTCTTGCTGAAAAAGTAAATCGTAAAAAGATTAAAAACAAAAAACAAACCTAATCCCACAAAAGCAAGGACAACCATATGCACGTTCAATTTTATTATTACCTACATATTCAAAGCCAAGGGAGGTAAATATTTCAAGTTATCTTATCATCAAATCACATCAAATTCAAATATATAAAAACTTACAAGGGTAAAAAAATATGACAACAAAGTCAAGGTACATTGACTTGTACAGGGACATTGTCATCGTTCTAACGTTTTTTACTCTCTAATCGGCCTCGTTAGTACATGTAGCCAAAGGGTGGAAATAGGTAAAGGTTTCATATTCAGTTAGTCCATTAGTATAGTTATATATAAGAACAATCTATTCTTTGAAATCATATATCCCCATGAATGATGGGGTTTTTTCTAAACCATTCCAAATTTGTGCTATTCCCTATGCCTAGGAACAAAACTTAACATCTATGTCGTTTCTTTTTTTCTTCTGTCAACAGTAGAACTCACTTATCATTGAAAAGAAGCAACTATACATATCTAGGTGAAATATTATTATATGGATTTCTAATACCAAGTCATAGAAGTAAAGCACCACCAAAACGATTTCATGTACAACATTAATCAATAATCATGCAAAAACGATACAATACCCCATGGATGGAGTAATACAAGATAAGTTGAGAAAACGGGAGTATGTAGAGACGTATTTGTCTTACCAAAAGCTTTTGAGCTTCTTCATGTTTTCCTTTCATTTGAAGCTGAAATGCCTTTGCAGCCAACTGATTTGCACTCATTGCATCCTTGGCTGAAACACAAACATCATTAGGCTTCTCGGATGTTGAGACAACCATTTCTGACTGCACCTTTCCCTTAACTGAAGCACCTTCAGTATTTTCACTTTCTTGTCTGAGAAATTCGGATGCAAAACTTCCATCACTTGAGAACTTATTCAAGCTGGATGCTGCTGACGAAATGAGGCTAGCATCCTTTGAGGATAAATTTTGACTTTTTTGCTTTCCCCAAGATAAAGAATCTCGAACTTTAGGCTCCCTCATTTCAGCATGTCTAGAAGAGATGCCCTTCAAGTAGTCCCTAGCAGAGCTCTAAAATAATGTACCAGTTTAGCAAATTTTCTTTAAGAATAAGATAAGTTTCAAACTAAAATGCACAGTCACATATCCAAATCAAATTACTCGAACAATGATTTCCAAGTACCTTGCCAGATTCCTTTTCATTTTGACTATTTGAAACTTGGTCTTCATTGGTTAGCCCTCTCTTTCGATTTCTTATAGCATGCAAATGAGAACGTGATGGTGCCCCTTTACCGGCTGCTACCGAGACAGCAAGTTGGCCAAGAGAATCCCAACGTTCTTCAACAACCTATAGAATTTTAATTCTAAACTTATAAGAAAAAAAAACAAATTATTGGAGCAAAAATTGTATGAACAAAAAAAAAGTAATAATAAGCATGCCTCTTCAAGCCTCCGTCCTTCTCGAGCTGCTTGCTCCTCAGCCCGCTTCAATGCTTTAAGTCTCCAACTAGCCCCCCCGTCCCCAACAACACGAGGTGGTGGAAGTCTGTCTGTATTTGATTTGGTACTATCACTTTCCTCTGGATAACCAGTTCCATTTTCTTTAAAATATGGATTCAATTCCTTTGGATTTACCCTAGTTATCTGACAAGAAAGTAACTTAAAAATCAGCAGCCAACCATATAGTTTTAATCAAATTTAGAAGTATCTCAAGTTTCATAAGCAGGAAAAAACATTTATAACATAGTTCACTAGATATCACATATCCTAACCATCTTATTATGATGAATATACAGAAATACATACCAAAAGCAAAAGGAAGAATACATCTCTACGAATAATCAGAGGCTAGTTCAAAAGAAAAAAGACTTCCTTTCTAAATATGTTAACAAACAAGGCACCCACAATAACTTCCTTTTGATAAGACAATCACTAGGACTGTCCTTTTGCTGAGAGTTTTCCTACCAAGAGTATCTTGCCCATAAATACTCGCAACAAATTTCCTGTACATTGCACTTTTTTCAATGGCAAATGCAGCACCATTTGGTGAGAAAAGAAAAAAACCTTCTGATTTAAGAGATTAAATCCCCACCAACAGTCAGATGAAGGGAAGCCAAATGGCCCAAATCCCATTTGACCAAGTGAGAACCAGCTTTAAGATATCCCTCATTCCAAAAGAAATCTATGATCAACATTTCCGCACTATAAATCAAACTCTTAGGTGATTTAAGAAGAGAGAGAAAATAGAGGAAACCAGCAACCTTGTATGAAAAGTAAGGAGTTTTTCCATTCAGCAATCTTGTTTTCAAACGTGCCCACCAACGAGTCCTTAAAGGAAAAAGGATGGCATTTTCCATCTAGTAGTTACAGGGAAACAAATCCTTTTTCACAACCCGAGAAATTTGCCAAGTCCTCAACCTCCTGATGATCAACATTAGTCCCATCAGAGCAATCTTTGAAAGATTTAAGGTTAGGCCTGAGCACCACAAAAACGTGGAAATAGCCTGCCACCAATTGTTCAAACACCCATAGCTTCTAAGAAGAAAAAAATTGCATATGCATACTGCAACTGAGAAATGACCACTTGTTGACCTCCCAGCACAACACCCTTGCGAATCCTTGTCACAACCCTCTTCCAAAATCTTACCTCGAGGCTTTTCGTTTATATCGAGTAGTTTATAGAAAGAGAGACACCCCAAATTCTAGTCCTCCACCAAAGCCCAAATCTTACATTGAGGCTTTCTGTTTGCATTTTCATTTCTATGAAGACATCTTTATTTAACTCATATATCAAATTTTAATAGATAACCAAAAATCTAGAAGACAAAATCAATCAACAAGAAAAACAACTCATCTAAAACTACTATTGTACTTTTATTTATTTAAAAAATAAAATTTCAAGCCAAGTCAAGTACTATGCAAGAGAGAATGACATACTTCTTCAGGAGCTTCTTCTGGTTGGTTTTCATTAGACTCGTCTGAGCTTATATGCATCTGTTCTTTGGGTTTAAGCATCCACTCCAACCCCATGTCTTTTCTGATAATTTCTTTGTCATCTTTGGAAGAAGTTTCTTTGCTGCCATCTATAAATTATAAAGAAAAAAAATGATGAAATCACATAATATTCTAAAATATGAAACATTGTAATAAAAGAGAACGAGATACATACCAAAAGATTCTTGTCCAATGTTTTGACTTTTTCTTTTCTTCCCTCCACTTTTTCTACTATGTTTTCTTCGCTCATCAAAGCTATCTCTAGAGCTATCATCACTAGAAGTAGCCGAAGAATATTCACTAGCTAAAGATTTCTTCTTCTTCTTACTTGTTTTCCTTCTGTGATGTTTTTTCCCATCCTTACGAGAACCTTCCCTCGTCTCACTATCCGTAGAAGATGCCGAATAGTCATTCGATGAGTCCCATTTCTTCTTCCCATGTTTCTTCTTTTTTGTATTTATAAGCTCTTCATCTGAACTGCTGTAACGAGCTATCTTTCCCTTACTTTTCTTCTGTTTCTCATTACTCTGTTCATAAATAAAGAAAACCATACAATAATCACCTAAAAAGTGCCATGCTCAATTAATATATTAGATAACCATTTTGATAACCTTTTGGTTTTTTGAAATTTAAGCCTACAACAACTATCTTACCTATATTTGTAGATAGAAGCCAAAGTAAAATTTGGAAGAAAAAAAAAATTCCAAAAGCTTGTTTTTGTTTTTGAAAGTTGGCTAGCATTCACATACATTATTGCAGTAGATTTGAGTAAAAATAGGCATAAAATTCAAAAACCAAAAATTGAAAAAAAAAACAAAGGCTTATCAAACAGAGCCTTAACAATTGAGGTCGTTCTTACATCGTTGACTTTATCACGGGGAATAAATTTGACTCCAGAAAGCATTATTTCCGCACCTGTTCGAGACAAAATTGACGCAAATTACTCACAAATGCATCAAACCCAGCAACCAAATTGAACCGTGAATACAAATAAGATCGTGGAAAGTAGAACCTTACTGATTAGACGCTGATCGCCGTCGGAATAGGCTCCGACTCGAAGACACTGAAATCGATCTTCACAGCCTGAAGATGCTAAACCCTAACCACCAAATTGAGATTAATAACAAGATTCGGAGCTTAAATCGAATCGGCCATTGCTGAAAAACAACAAATCTTCAACTGAAAATTCTTACAAGAAGAAACGCCGTAAACTTGAAGAGATAGAGAGAAAATGCTCTATAAACGATCTTGAAGAAAATAATGTTTAAAAATAGGATGGATTTTCGACTCAACGGAAGAAATAGGATGACTAAATAATTAAACCAAATAAATTATGTCTTTTAAATTTACAATACTTCATTTTTCTCTCTTTTTTACAATATTTACAATACTAATACTAGGATAAAAAAAATTAGTAATTATAATTTTTTTTTTTTTTTTTACAATTTAGAGGAAAGGGGATTCGAACCTATAATTAGGGTTATCCAACCCAAAACGGAAGGATTGGATTGGATTATGTCTTTTAAATTTTGGGTTGGGTTACATTTTAAAGAAACACGATTTTTTCTCAAAATAAATCTTGAGTGTGTTGGTGTCATATCTCAACTTAAATTTTCTCTCAAACTTATGGCCCAAATGGGGATTACAATATCAACTCTTCCAGGTTCGAACTTGTGACGCTGGCGTTGAACTTGTTTATAATCAAACAATGAAATTATTGCGCCACTGACTCTTCGATACATGTATAATATTTGTTGATAATATATAATTATATTATATTAATTTTTAAAAATTTGTAGTAATGTATAATTTTTTTCACTAAAATATATATTTGTTCTTGTTTTAATTTTTGGACGAGCATATGAATAATTTAACATGATTGATGCCCAAGAATTGAAGTTTCTCAAAATAAAAATTGAGTCTACAAAATGGTTAGGCTGTTACAAAGGGCAGTGTTTTGTCCAAACAAAAGGAGGTTCCCAATATTGTAATATATTTCTTACTAAAATATATAATTAAGTATGTGATATTTAATTAATTATATAATAAGTATTTAGTTTGTCATTCAAATAAAATGGGAAGATAGTTTTGTAACAGCATCTCGAGACGTATCTATAGATTTTGTAATCGAGTGAAAATATTTATCCATTGACGTAAATAGACAAGTTTTTTTTACAGTCCCAATAGACAAGTTTTAGGATATGAATTTGATGGTGTAATTCTTATGATTATTCTTCGTTGATGGTTCATCTTTCTCGGGTTTTAAGTTAAAGAAAACTGACATTGGAGCATTATTTATATTAAGAAGTTAACAATTTTACGAAGTAGTAAGAAACAAATTTGTATAGTAGTTGAATTTGCAGAACTTTTAGTGTCAATACATCGAGGGTGGCCTAGAAAAGTTATTTAAAAAAGTGAACAATTTCATGAAGTAGTAAGATTTAAATAATGTATGTCTAACTCAATATTAGTAATTTGACGGCCTAGAAAAGTTATTTAAAAAACACGGAGGCACATTTATAACGGGCTAAGTAAACGGTGACGGGCGTATATTACGCCCGTCTCAAAATGTAAACGGCGACGGGTGTCTATTATGACGCGTCGCGCATCATAATAGACAAACCGTCTTTGAAGCTTAACAATGACGGTATGCCGGTCATAATAGATGTTGGTCATCGTTCTTTCTACATAATGTTCATTTTCCCTCCAACTCATTCACTTTGATTTTCTCGAGTCCTAAACCTCCGACCACCGTCTTCGAAGCTTTAACTTCCTCCGACCACTTTCAAAGCTTTTGCCGCTTGATTTGCAACCTAAGAAGACTAGGGCTATTTGTAGAAGGCTCACCAAGCCCAAAGTATGGATTATTCTCTTTCATTTCAAATAACTATATTTCCATATTAAGTTTTATCGCGTGCTTGAATTTGTGCTGATTTTGTGGTTCTTGGTGCACAGGATTCGATTTTGATGATTTTAGTGTTAGTATATAATTTTATACTTGCTAGGGAAGATATTGGACCAATGTTGAATTTATTTCGAGAGACATAATCCGAGACAACCGAATTTATTTCGAGGGACATTATACGAGGCAGCCGAACTTATTTCGAGGGACATTATTCGAGGCAGTCGAATTTATTTCAAGGGACATATTCCGAGGCATCCGAATTTATTTAGAGGGACATAATCCGAGGCAACCGAATATATTTCGAGCGACATAATTCGAGGCAGCCGAATTTATTTATCCGAGGCAACCAAATTTATTTCGAGGGACATAATTCGAGGCAGCCAAATTTATTTATACGAGGCAGCCGAATTTATTTTGAGGGACATAATTCGAGTCAGTCGAATTTATTTCGAGCAACATTATCCGAGGCAGCCGAATTTATTTCGAATGACATAATCTGAGGCAGCCGAATTTATTTCGAATGACATAATACGAGTCAGCCGAATTTATTTCGAAGGACATAATACGAGGCAGCCGAATATATTTCGACGGACATAATCCGAGGCAGCCGAATTTATTTCGAAGGACATAATCCGAGGCAGCCAAATTTATTTCGAGGGACATAATACGAGGCAGCCGAATATATTTCGAGGGACATAATCCGAGGCAGCCGAATATATTTCGAGGGACATTATCTGAGGAGCCGAATTTATTTCGAGGGACATAATCTGAGGCAGCCGAATTTATTTATGCGAGTCAGTCGAATTTATTTCGAGGGACATAATCCGACCCAGCCGAATTTATTTCGAGAGACATAATCCGACGCAGCCAAATTTATTTCGAGGGACATTATCCGAAGCAGCCGAATTTATTTCGAGAGACATAATCCGAGGCAACCGATTTTATTCGAGGGACATTATCCAATGCAGCCGAATATATTTCGAAGGACATTATCCGAGGCATCCGAATTTATTTCGAGGGACATAATCCAAGGCAACCGAATTTATTTCGAGCCACATAATTCGAGGCAGCCGAATTTATTTCGAGGGATATTATCCGAGGCAGCCGAATTTATTTCGAGGAACATAATTTGATGCAACCGAATTTATTTCGAGCAACATAATCCGAGCCAGCCGTATTTATTTCGAGAGACATTATCCGAGGCAGCCAAATTTATTTCGAGGGACATAATCCGAGACAGTCGAATTTATTTCGAGCGACATAATTTGAAGCAGGCGAATTTATTTCGAGCGACATAAACCGAGGTAGCCGAATTTATTTCGAGGGACATAATCTGAGGCAGCCGAATTTATTTATCCAAGGCAGCCAAATTTATTTCGAGCGACATTATCCGAGACACCCAAATTTATTTCAAGCGACATTATCCGAGGCAACCGAATTTATTTATCCGAGGCAGCCAAATTTATTTTGAGCGACATTATCCGAGGCACCCGAATTTATGAGGGACATAATCCGAGGCAGTCGAATTTATTTCGAGAGACATAATTCGAGGCAGCCGGATTTATTTCGCGGGACATAATCCGAGACACCCGGATTTATTTTGAGGGACATAATCTGAGCAATCGAATTTATTTCGAGGGACATAATCCGAGACAATCGAATTTATTTCAAGGGACATAAATTTTTACTAATTAATTTTAATATTTAAAATTATAGAACAAATTCCGACTTTCTTAAAATTGTAAAAGATTAAATTTATATTAAATAAAAAAAGTAACATCACATAGACTAGAAAAAAACATGACAAACTGTGGATAAAGATATCTATCAATTTATTTAAATTATAATTATTATATATACGTATATGTATGGCAATCAATGAAGTGTAATTCTTTCAAAAAAAAAAAAAAAAATCAATAAAGTGTAATTTTCAAAACCAACATTAAAAAGTGGGTTATATATAGGATCCGTAAATGCAAACCAATTACCTGGAAACATCAAGAATCTACGACGTCATGTCCATAAGGGACAGCTCAGCCGTTGAAGCTAAAGACTCCAAAACATGCTTTTTTAAGAGATTCTCGATTCAAAGCATGCCTTCGTAGTATCCTGACATCAGAGCCTAGAGACGAGTCGGTGGACCCCAAATATAGGGCAGCGAAGCTCCGATTTCCGATTTCCCCAACTAAAAAAAAAAAAAAATCTAAGGCATCATACAGTTGAACTCAAGCCAAGCCAACGCTCATTTGGCTCTCCCCAACCCGAGTGCACAAGTAAAGCAGTCCATCCTTAACAAAAAAAATTATCTTACAATTATTGAGGAAAAAGTGATTCGAACTTGTAACCTCGTAGTTATTAAATTATAAAAGATGTCGTTAGAGGCCTACTCTTCTTGGCCCATCCTCAAAATTATTTAGTGAATGATAAGATATAATTGGCATGTCCCTTAAACTCTTATCTTTTTCGTCATGTGTTGCATTTTTTGCAGGGAAAGGGTTTGTCCACCCAAAGCTGAGGTTGCAGCGCATAATGATTTAGAAGGAAGAAATGGTGCATATGTTGCTACATCTCGTGAGAGTCCCCCACGGTCGCAGCAAGGTGACGGTTCAGAAAATGCAAACGGTAACGAACAAAATGGACAAAACGAGCCAAATTACAGTGCTCGCAGCTTGTTGAAGAGTGCCGGCACTAGTGCCTCTAAATGTATAGGAGTCAAACCGAACAAGGACGAGGACCTAGAGGTATAGATTTTGTTTTGTTTTGTTTTGATGATTTGGGAGGCTCTTTATTCTTTATGATTTTGTTTCATTAGTTGCATCATATGTATAACAGGACAGGTATGTGGAACACTCTCTCTAAGAAGAAAAGAGGGAAGTTTTAGTATTTTGATGTTTGTTCACACTGATTGGCAGGAGGAAGAGGAACCGATTACGGAGACCAACGACGAGGCCGTTGGCGAGTTGTCTCATAAGGCATCAGCCTTGCGTACTTGATATTTCATACCTTGTGTTTTCCGTGAGAGAGTGACAGAGCGCGCGGGGTGTCACGGTCCAACTTCACTGACCTTGCGAAGGGGGATCGTGAGGCACTTGCTCTAATCCGACGAGCAAGTCAGCCAAACGAAAACGCAAAGCGGGTGGCCCCACAAGGGCGAGCCTCACTCTCGGGTCTCGAGAAAATGTTTTCGAAAGAGAGAGAAAGAAGATTTAAGAAATGCTTTTGTCTTTGAAAGGTTATACCCCAATGCAACAAGGACCACATCAACTGTATTGCATCACAAATATAACTAGTAGGAAGGAAGCTTCAAGAAGTCATACCCCCATATAGTACATTTTGGGGCCTTTTTGATATGGCATGCTTGCATATCAAAATGGCGATGAGACATATGCTCCGAAAACAAGAAAGGAACTACCTAGAACATTGAAAGTAAATCTTATACTACTAAAGCGTAATAAAAGGAGTCTAAGAGGTCATGCGGCCATGTGCAACACACACTGGACGGGCATGAACAAGTCAGACGGGGTCTAAACGGTCACGTGGCCATGTGCCACATGCACTGGACAAGCAGGACCGTGACACGGGGCTGCAGACATGTTCACGACAAGGCAAAGTTTCGTAAATCACGTAGAGCTAACCGTAGATTTCCTCCCATTATTTCATGTCTAACTTACTGTATAATTTTGTATTACCAAGACAAAAAAAATGGTTCCATATAATTTTGATTTATTTGTATTTTAAAGGGCTCCTTTCAGGTTGTTACACTAGCATGAATACCTTGGAGAACAAACTGGCATTGGATTTATGTATCACAAATTCTTGTTTGCCTCAGTTTTATTCCACAGGCTTGTAAATTAAGGATGAAGATAGTAGTAATGTATTGAACTCGTTTACAACCAAACAACGAAACCATTGGACCACTAACTCATTTAGTGATATTTCCATCATCTGATGGTTATGGTCTTATACATTTGAGAATATTGAGGTCATAAAGCCAAATAAATAGAAAAATGTGGGGCCAGGCCGAAGGGTAGTTGCTGTTTTCGCTCGGTTCCAGACGGCTAGACCAGGTCGGGTAGTCTTCGGGAACGGCTTTTTTACATCATTCATGGGCACTCCCCTTTAAAGATGAAAATAAGACCTTGTGGCACTTCTTTTATCTTTGCATTTTGGTGGAAGCTTTGGAACAACCGGCTGAATGAAATCATCTTTGCTGATAACACACCAAGCAGAGAGTATCATCGATTCGGTTACCCTTCTTGCTATGTCTTGGGCCAATAAATCTCTACCTTTTAAAGATTATAGTTTTTCGAACTCTTTTATCTCATTAGAAAAGCTTTTAATAACTATAGATAGACTTTCTGTAACTTTTCATCCAATCAATAAAAGTTTTCTGTTTCTTCCCAAGGCAGTTGATTGGGATTATATCATCTTCCTTTTGTCTAGCTGTTGTGCTACTGACCCAAGTGGTAAGAGTACACAGCAAATAAAAAAACTCCATAGTAGTCAATCAACTGTAAGCAAATCATAAACTGAAGACTTTGATTTTGAAAAACAGAATGCACGAGTCTTCTGAAATCCGAAGCAGCAATAGCAATAGCACAATCGAATAGGTGTCGTCGTGTCTTGCAATAGCAGCGGCATTGTGATGTACTAACCTTCTTGTATTATGGTTTTTATCATTTTCTGACACTAATATTTCTGAAAATGATCTCAAGAGACTAAGCTCAATACCAATCATGAGGATCAATATTTTGTGGGACAAGCATTTTGAGGTGGAGTATCTCATACTGAGGTATCTTTAAAAAAAAATCTGATCCCAGTTCACCTCACTCTTTAAGTTCTTTAGGATAGAGGTCCATGGTTTAATCATTTGCTAGTTCTTTGATTTCTGATTTTCTTTCTACATGTCATTTAACTGCAAATTCAGGCCTTCCCCGAATCGAATTCAATGAAAATAATGGTAAAAGAAAGCGATGTTAAGAAATGTCACCAGTAATCTCCACAAGAACATGAGCCTTCACTAAAGTGGTGAAAACGATTGGCAATGGCATCCGCTTTAGCTGTTCAACGTCTTGAAAAGATTATGAGGAATTTTTTCTGGGAAGGAGCCAAAGATTCTGGTGGTATGCATAATGTTAAATGGGAATCTACTAAGCTTCCTAAGTTGCTTGGTGGCCTTGGTATTG
>JBBMEF010000023.1:3115320-3145733 GCA_037832685.1 Sicyos baderoa
CGATACAATGATGGCGAAAAAGTATCATCTAAAGCGTTTATGATACTTTTTTACAATCATCATATCCCAGTTTTGTAAATGTTAACATTAGGCAAATTTGAAAAAATTTAGCAACCATAGTCAAATATACGGTATAAATATAATGAATAACTAATACATAATACAGTATAATGAGTATTATTTATATTGTATATTTGATCATGGATACTAAATATTTTCAAATTTGTCTAGATTTGTCATTATTTTATAAAATTGGACAATCGCGTACAATTTATCTTTTTTTTTTTGTTAGGAATAGGCCAATTAGAGAAAGTATTACTAGGCAAAAAAAAAAATTGCAATTCTAATTTCCTATTAAACATTAATAATTACATAACAATACAAAATTATCATCGTACACTCCTCATTAAATTAATTTAGTTTATATGGTATTAAATATATATGAGGATTAGAGATGTCTACGGGGTGGGGTCGGGGAATGTGCTTCCGTCTCCATCCCCGCCACTAAAATCATTTCGCATCCCTACAAAATTCACCTTTTTTTTGCTAGGATGCGGACGCGCGTTCATCGTGAGGAATTGGCAGGGATCGGGTCCCCGTGGTGAAAAATTCACCGTTTATTTTTATTTTTTCCTTTGCTAATCTTAATTTTTATAAGTATTTATTAATAATATTTTCAAATAGTTATTTTTTCATCGAAAATATACATTAATTTTTATTCTATAACTAATAGTGGTAAGAATATGCATTTGAATAAATATTTCTACAAACAAAATACTATAACTAAAGATTAAATTAGTAAAAAGATGGGGGAATTATTTTTTAAAATAAAAAATTAAAATTAAATGTAAACAGAGCACGGATCGGGGATTTCCCCATTTAGGTTGTGTGGATTTTTTTCATCCCCACTCACTTCCCCATTCACCGTCTAAACAAGGATTTACCGCCCCATTTGGGGCGGGGGCCCGGCTCCACGAGGAAAATGGACATCTATAAGGACAATTATTAAAAGAAACCACCAAACCAATCAACATCTCTTTTCTTCTTCCACACGATTCGAACGTCATTGATGATCTCTCAAGCTCTTGGCTAAAAGAAAATTTAAGTTTGTTTCGTTGTAGAAACTACCGTACGAAAACATAAATCCGGCAAAGTAAATCGTTCGTAGTTCCATCATTAAGAAAAAGCTTCCTTCATCCACATATTGTAAATACCGTTCTTCAAGTTTTCGACTCATAAACTATATTGTAAATCGATTGTTTGGGTTTCAACGGAAATAAAATTGGGGATTTTTTTTAGGTTTAGTAAATCTGTAAAAAAAAATGTAGGGGATGTTGTTGGGTTATGGGTTTCTGGTTTCTGATTTTGAGATTTTGGGGTTTCTGGTACTCTAGAATATTTGTGTACGGATTTCTATTTTTTGTGAAATGCATGTACTATATATAATGATATTGTTGTTTGGTATTTATTAGGTTTTGTTGAATCTGGTATGTACATGTATGATATTATCAGTGTTGTTGTTTTGATTTAGAATTAAGGAATGTTATCAAACAAAACAACGACATGGATTGAACTCACAGTGTATATCGTATTAATGCGTGTTAATAATAGGCTCTAGTTGATTGATTATAGGATGAACTAATTAAGTATTATTAAAATAAGGTGTGAAATATAAACAAAATGAAGAGATAAATGTGCAAGCTGAAGTGTGTAACATTCGTTATTGATATTGATGAAAGTAATATAGACTATTAATGTAATATGGTATATAAAAGACGATATTATTATATGTTGTACTAATTCTGTATTACTAAAACAGAAGGAGAATTCGGATAATGAAGAAAATGGGGAAGAGTAACATGCAACCTTTGTCCACGTATTTCGACAACCGTCCAAGCTCTTCCAGCCGTCGACAAATGAAGAACATGTCTGCATATTGTATTTGAGCGACGTCTTCTTTATTTATTTCTAAACTAAGATTGTTCTTATTATGGTTACTTTTTTGAATTCAACATTATAGGAAATTCAAACTTTTAGCATCTTAATGATAATACATATTATATAATTACTTATATTTCACTAAGTTCTAAATCAGTAATAAAAAAATATTAATCAAAAGAGAATATTTACCTAAACCTTAAAATTTAAAGAACTAAATGTTTTTTTGATTAGCATAATTAGTATTTTTTGTTAAGATGCAAAATGTCAGACAAAAGAGAGGAATAGGCAGAGTAGGTTATAGGGAAGGGACCATATTGGTATTGACCACAAAACATCCCATGATCAAACACAACTCAAACCCACCACCCATATCTATTTTCTGCAAATTACAAAACTCCACTTTTTTTTTTTGCTCATTTTTATTAAATTTTCATTTTAGTCCTTTGGTTTAACTTTATTATTCATTTTGTTCCAAAGTTTTCTTTTGTTCAAGTCCCTTTAATTTTAGTAAATTTCAAACTCAGTCCTTAATGTTTTTTTAACCTTCCAAAAAAATGGGAAAAAAATTGGCATTACTCCTTATCGAATTTCTTTATTCAACTTGAGTATTTTTCTTTCATTTTCTAATTTTATTTTTTCGTGCATGTCAATCAAACATAATCTTTTAGAATTCATTTTTTTATAAGACAAAAACTTATGAATTTATGGGTATCACTCGATAATTAAAAGGCTATGAGTTTGATTATTTTTCTTTTATATTTCAACTATTCTTGCATGAAATGTTGTGTGATTCTACAACATTTTAATGTTAAGAAAATTTATATTAAAAAAATAATTTATAGATAAGTGATCATCGTAGACTAAATTCATTATTTTTTAGATTTTTAAGATTGTCTTCACGGTCTTAAAATTTAAGTGGGTAACTTCTCAATTATTAGGTCATTGATTATATTTTTGTTTAGTACAAATTGATGGAGAAGGATTACAAATACCAATCCGAGAAATCGAACCGTGATCATGAGGTGGAAATGAATTAACACCAAACTAGATAACCAATCTCGCTACCGACTCATTCGTTAGGTTATTGATCATATTAGTTGAATTCAACTCTTGTGTAAGTGAGGTTAGTAACGTATTTAAATCATTAACAATGTGCCCAGTTAGAAAATATATGGCTAGCAAAATTTCCCAGTTTATAAACAAGGGCTCTACTATCAGGAATTGAGCACAAATTAAACAATTATAAAGGACTGAACATTAATATATATATTTTAAAGGAAATTGTGGGGATGGAAAGAAAAAAAGAGTTCCAGTTCAAAAATAAATAAATAAATAATGAGTGCAAAATTGTAAAATATGGTAAAATTATGGGTTAAAAATAAAAACTTAGAAGGCAGAATCTGGTAATAGAAAAACCCGTGAATAAGGCGTGGCCCGCTCGGAGGTATTTCTTTCTCTCACGTCAAATAAAAATTGCATAAACACCCTTAAACTTCCAGCATATTACCATCACATCTTATTTTTTATTTTATAATTTGATTCATTAATCCCCAACTTTTTAAAAAAATTATTTTATTAGAATGAAGAATTCACACTCATGACACTTTGGTCGTAGGCACATACTTATGTAGATTATTATTCTTGTTGTCTTTCTTAAACATTTTTTAAGTATTGAAAATCAAAATAATACTTTGGAAACTTTTTTTTATTTTTCAAATTATTACTACTCTATGAATAAACATCAAACAAGATAATTAATTGTGTCACCGATCCATTCGGTAATCTCACCATCCCCTTGAACTTAAGTTAAGTATTGCAAACAACCCCTAATACTTTTTTTATTATTTTTTTTGTTGAGTACCCCTAATACTTTTTTTAAGTCTATGGGCTAAATACAACTCTTTACAAGACATAGTAAAATTCATCATGTTCTAGGGTTGGTTTTTGAAATTTTCTCAAAAATATCCATAAGTAATAATAATAAAAAAAATTAAAGGATTTGATATATGGAATATTTTACTTTGAAAATCAGTAAACTGTAAAAGGTAAAAATTACTATTGATAATTTCTTCTCTTTCAACTCCAAACATGTGCATTCCATTATTCTCTCTCTCTCTCTCTTTTTTTTGATATGTTCCATTCTCTCTCTAAATATAGAGTTGAGTTTTGTTAATATTTCTATTTTTTTTCCCTATGCTCCCTTGCTATTTGTTAATACTTACTAATAATAATTTGGAGTAAAATGTCATTTTTACCACTGCTAATTTACTCCAAATATCACCATTACTATGACAATCTAATTTTGTTAATGTTTCACTAATTAAGTCTTTGAAGTTTCAAATGAATAGTATTATCTCAGAATTTTCATAACTTGAATCTACTCATTAAAAATGATAGCAAATATATATTAATAGTAATAATAATAAAAACCTTACTTATATTTTTGAACCAATAAGAAATAAATGACATATGTCGAAAGGTAAAAAGTAAGACCTTTTACTTGATGACAAGTAGGCAAATTTAGACCTTTAAAGACATAAAAGATACTTCCTTCTTTCGCTCCAAAATATAAAGTTATGATTTCAAATGTACAACAATTTTTTTTGTTTTTTAATATATATTTTAAGCATAATTCAATTAATTTAAAATATTAAATTTTAGATAAATAAAATTATGATTCAATTTTTCATTTCAAGCAGTCTATGTTTCAACCTGCAACTAAGCTAATAAATTCTTTGTTCTGTAACCAAACACAAACATAACAAAGTGTTTTTTTAAGGGAGAATATATATTTTTTTAAAGGCTCTTACTTTTCTTTTCTTTTTATTTTTTATTTTTTATTTTATTTATGAGGGAAGTTGGGATCTTCTTTTCTTTTTCCTCTCATATATATACCATTAAAGGTGAATATAAATGAAGCATATAAATCTCATCTTATCAAAAACAAAAAAAACAAAAAACATAAAGGGAGATTGGGAATATCCCCTTAAAAAGTCCTACAAATTAATATAAAAGAAATCCACCAAAAAACACACATAGGATTCTTGAGGATTTTTAAGGGCAACCACAAGATCATAGGCAAAGCAAATGGGTCCCCTTTAATTAGCAAACTCTCAAAACACAATCCTTTTAAAAATCTTTTTTCCTCCTCATGATCTCTCTCTAATTTGCATGCTCCTTGCATAATGTTTAGAACATGCATGCACTTAGAAGAGAGAAAGAAAAACAAAAACCCTTGAATTTTGCTTGAGGTGAAAAGACAACTCTACCCTTTGATAAAGGTTGAAATTGAGATCAACCTTTTGGCAAGAATGGTAAATGGGGGAGGGTAAAATGGAGAATTTGTGTGGTTATATTGTCCCATTTGCCTTTAGATTTAGGTTTGGAATAAAGAAAGTTGAGAAAAGGAAAGAAGAAGAGGAGGCCTGCCATCCTTCCTCTTTGTGGGGTTTAACTTCAATATCCCTTTCACTGCTACATTCCCTTTTAATTTTCTCTGAGAATGTATATAATTTTATAATAATTTAATTGATATTATAAATAAAATAATTTAAGAAAGAGAAAGAGAAATAGAAAGGAAAAAGAACCCAATAATACCCAAAATAATTGTATATTTTAGAAAGAATAGTTGTATATTAAAGAAAATTAGATATATTGGTTAAGTCACCTCAAAATCATTGCATGGAATTTGGACTTTTGGGATATGAAACCTAAAGAAAATAAAATGATTTCATATGAAAAGTAAAAAGCTCAAAGGGAGAGATGTGAAAGGGGATTAGGTTATGGAGTTAAAAGATCAAATTACAGAATAGTATAAGGATTTCTTGGGGGTAAATAGAATAATATGTTGATCATTGAGGAAAATAGTAGCAAAGGAGAATAAAAGGTATAAAGTGAAGAATGAAGTAATTAAGTGGGAGAGTCAATCAATGGATCAATCATGTTAGGTTTTGAGGGGTATTTATGGAAAACAAAATTGTTGAGTATGAGTTAAAGGTCTTTCACATTTCTTGATCCAAATAAAGCTTTTTAAGCTTCTCCTTCATCAATCAATCTCTCTCTCTTTTCCTTAATTATAATCAAGAAATGAGACACATCAGTTATCTTTAAACAATCACTTAATTTAATAATTTGTACCACTATATATTCATAATATAGTGCATTCGCCCCCAAACTTAAATTTAGAAGATGATAAAAAAAAAAAAAAAATTAAATTACTTACTTGCAAGTTAATTTCAAAAATGAAATTTAGGCTCAAATCATCTATCAACGAGGCCATCTCTTAAGGATTTTCCTAAAAGATATCTAGTGCAACTATAGTTTAGAATTTTTTCTTCATGAATACAAAATCATGTCTACCTAGGTATGAGACAATTTCTCTCTGATCAATCTATAAATATAAAATCTAATAGTAGTGTGTGAGCTTTCTCACTTACTTTTTTTAGGTCAACTACGTATAGAGTTTTTTTTAGTGCAAGTTGGAGGAGATGATACAAATATTGATTCCAAGGATTCAACTCGTAACCATGGTGTTGATCTGAATTTATACCAAATAATGAAATCATTAGGTCATCGACCATTTCGATAATAATATATAGAGTTTTTTTTTTATACAACAGTATATGGAGAAGGGGAATTTGAACTCGTGATTATATGTTAAAAAATAAAAAATAGTTATCAAACATATATTATTTTTATTTTTTAAAATTAAAAATCAAAAATCAAAAATCAAAAACGGAAAATAAAAAACAAAATAGCTATCTGACTAAGTTTTTGAGAAACTTGGGTAGGTCTTTTTGAGTTCAAGCTTTGATATGCCCTTGTTCTCTCACTTTATCTCTCTCTTCTTGAAGATCTTTTTTTCCTTTTAGTTTTTTTTTTTTTTTTTTTTTAATAGCCTTTTTCCCATATATCTGAGTCTCCTTTTAATTCTCATTCTCTCTTCATCCACTCCTCAATCATCACCTCCTCTCTTCTTCCCATTTTTCAGCTTCAAAATCTCTCTCTCTCTCTCTTGAGAAAGCTTATTCCTTTGAGGGTTTTGAAGAACAAGAAGAAAGAGAGAGACAAAGACAGTGACTTTGGAGAATAACCCATCATAGAGAATCAAAACATAGCCATGTTTTGATGTTTTTGTTTTGTTTTTTGTCTTGTTTTTTTCCTTTCTTCATAACCCAATTCCCATATGATGAAGAGCTTTCGGTACTTGTTGCTAATTTAGTTGGATTATTATTCCCAAAGGCTAAAGAAATACTCTCTCTCTCTTTGTCAAAGCTTTGGTTTTTGTTGTTTTTTTTGTATTAATATCTATCCCTCTCTTTGATTTTGAGAAAGGGTTTTGATTTTATTACCTACAAGAAGAAGAGAGATTTAATTTCTTTTTCCCTAAACCCCAAACAAACAAAAAAAGAAATCAGTTTTTGATATTTTGTGTTGTTTTTATCTTTGTTGGAATTTTCTCGAAAGGCATAACCAAAAGAAAAGGCAAAAAAAAAAAAAAAAAAAAGTTTTGGTAATATGTTTGCTTCACCTATGTCCAATTCAACTTCTTTGTCTGAGGAAGCCACAAGACTCCAGCCCGATTTCAGCTGTTTAAACCCTCTCCTACCAAATTTCACTCCACCACAAAAGGTCAAGAAGAAACGAAGCCTCCCCGGAAACCCAGGTACGCCAAATCTCGCTTCCGTCCTGCCTCAATTCCACACAACGCTCCCG
The DNA here is from genome assembly GCA_037832685.1 of Sicyos baderoa. Lineage (NCBI taxonomy): Eukaryota > Viridiplantae > Streptophyta > Magnoliopsida > Cucurbitales > Cucurbitaceae > Sicyos > Sicyos baderoa. Next base: position 3,122,977 of record JBBMEF010000023.1, read on the forward strand.
TTTCTTGTTTATTATATTACAGTAAAAAAAAAAATCCAAATTTTGTTTTGTTTTGAACTTTTTTATGTGTAAATTAACAAGAAACAAGAAACAGTCATCAGCTAATCAGATGTGTCTCAAAACCGAGAAATAGGAAGGGATTAGAATAATTTCGATTGAATTTGAATTTTTCTTATGTGATTCGAGGCGTTTCTTGCAGACCCAGATGCGGAAGTGATAGCGCTTTCGCCGAAAACACTTCTAACCGCAAATAGATTTGTGTGTGAGATTTGCAACAAGGGTTTCCAAAGGGATCAAAACTTGCAGCTGCATAGGAGAGGGCACAATTTGCCATGGAAATTGAAGCAAAGAAACAGCAAAGAAGTAAAGAAAAAAGCCTATGTTTGTCCAGAGCCAACTTGTGTTCATCATCATCCATCAAGAGCATTGGGAGATCTCACTGGAATTAAAAAGCATTATTGTAGAAAACATGGAGAAAAGAAATGGAAATGTGATAAATGTTCAAAAGTCTATGCAGTTCAATCTGATTGGAAAGCTCACTCCAAGACTTGTGGCACTAGAGAATATAGATGTGATTGTGGAACCCTTTTCTCAAGGTAAGAAAATCCAATTTCAAAACTAACATTTATATATATGTTATAATATGCTATACTTAATTTAATTTCTTATGTGAGTGCAACGATACTAGCACTAATGCATTGGATCTCATCTGAATTTCACAATTAAACGTGTTTGGATCGGAATAGTACTAAATTAGATGATAGAGAAATTTCAAGTTGTATCCCCTTTTAAATTTAGTGTGAATTTACATCATTTACCTATGAATTTGCATTCATTTTTAAGGAAAAACATTGCATTATTAGTTAAAATGAAGAGGTAGGAAAAAGAAAGTTATGTTTTTTCTTTAGTGGATTTGGTTTATTTATGGGAAATTCATGAAAATTTGATGAAAATACCAAATGTTTTTTTTTTTTTTTTTTGGTTTGAAATTTGTAAGATTCTTTTTTAATTTGTTAAGGATTATGGATCCGTGACTACATTGTTTTATTAGTTTGAGAGAGATGTTCATAATTATTTTTTACTTGCAGAGCTCTGAAATTCTGCACTATTCATCATTATGAAAACTGGAAAAATCTGCAAGAAAATCTGATTTATTTTCAGCTCCTGATTCTTTTTTTCCTCTGCTCACCTTTTATTATTTATTTTTTTTCATTTTTAAATATTCATCTCTTTCTCTTTCTATTTTATTTCATGTAAGAAAAACAAGAAATACTTGAAGGAAGAAATACACTATATTTTAGAGCCTTGTTTGAGCATATGAATATATAGCATTCTTTGTTTGCATGCATGTGCAAGAATACACAAAAGGAAAATAATAAAATAAAAATAATAAAGTCTTCTACTTTTATTTTGACCAAAAGAGAGATCTTTCATTTGATGTTTAGCTTTTTGGGTCAATGTGAGATTTTATTTTCATGAATCTTCTTGAGCTCTTCACCAAAGTCCCACCATTATATGAAAAGAAACCAAGCTAATTTTGTTGAAATTTACACATTCTTATAACTCCATGCAAAACCAATCATTTTTTAACCACACTTTTTTTTTTGGTGGAATAGAATTGTCTTATTAGAGGTTGATTATATTTGTCTCTTTATTATGCCTTTTTTTTTTTCTTTTTCTTTTTCTTTCTTTCTTTAGTTTTTGAAATTGAATTGTATGTTTGGTAAATAATCTCTAAACATTATTGCATGGAAAATATGTTTTATTGTGTAGGAAGGATAGCTTCATAACCCATAGAGCCTTTTGTGATGCATTAGCTGAAGAAAGTGCAAGGCTCTCAGCTAATCACTTGGCCATGGCGGCGGCCGCCGCCTCGGGTTCCACCGTCATCGGCATAAACCCGTCTTCTGCCACCACCAACCAATCTCTCTTCTCTTTTGGTAGTCTCCACCAATTCTCGAACTCGTTACTATCACCACCGCTGCCACCGCCATCGCAAACCCATTTATCCCTAAACCCTTGGGAACATCCCCAAAACCCTAACCCTAATCATACCCTCCAAATCATAAAGCCAGAGAACTCACATTTTCATTCTCATTCTCACAATTTTCACCAAATTCCAACTCTGCCTCTCTCCAATTCCACCTCCAACAACCCTTTTGGTGTAATGCAAGACCACTCCCACCACAAGGCTTCATCCTCCTCCTCCATGATTACATCACCATTCAGGAACCTCCACGTGTCAGCACAACCGGCCTCAAATGCTGCCACGTCAGCTCACCTATCAGCCACAGCCCTACTCCAAAAGGCTGCAACAGTTGGAGTTGGGGCTGCAAAATCCACCCACCAGCAGCCCGAGTCAGTAGGGCACATGACTCACTTCAACATGCCCAATATCGCCGAGTTCGGCGCACCAACTCACATCGACTCGCTAACTCAACTCGGTCCAAACTATGCCACGTGGAAAAAGAGTGACCAGCTGACTAGGGACTTCCTCGGTCTCACCGGAGACGGGAACGGTGGCGGAGGTGGTTCCGATAACGGCGACGGTAGAGGCGTGCAGGTTAGCATGAGTGTTAAGGATATGCTAACGTACGCTGGAGGATTGGAGATGTTTAGGCCACATAATAATAATAACAATGGTGCCTTTGGTTATGCAAATGAAAATTGGGAGTGCTGAGTGAAACGATGTCGTTTTCATGAGTAATTAAAAAAAAAAAAAAAACAAAGTAGTAATTTTCCAATGTGTTGAATTGAAATTTCTTTCTCTGCTCTCTATTTTGGAGGTTATTAGATTTGAATTAATGTTTTTTTTAATATATATATATATAGACTCTTATTTTGGTCTCTCCTAAATTATTTGTGTTTATTTTGCTTGTTGTCTTCATATTTTTGTATGTTTTATTTTGTTTCTTTATTTATAACTTTAATTTGCATGCAAAATTGTATTAGTCTGTGAAATTGAAATTTTGTAGTACATTTGGACAACTGTCTTACATAGCCTTATATTTTAGATTCAATGCATATGGTTGGTACCATGTTACATTTGAGAGCAAATCACTAGAGATCCACTTAAATACAATAAAACAATTAAATGGTAAAAAACTAAAATTAATAGCTAAGGTTGAAATATAATATTAATTAAAAAAAAAGATTGAAATAGAATAAAGGTAAAATTTCAAGAACTAAGGTTGAATTTTAACCTGCCAACAAGCACAGCAACATAGTATCTTCATCTGTCATGAATTTAAATCTCTTCATCAACAATACAACTAAAAAGATTATTTAAAAAAAAAAAACCTAAATAATAATGTCTTGTTGGATGTCCTATGCTGCAATAGTATTTATAATTCGTATATTTTTGCTTAGAATAATGAATATCAGTTTCAAGATTCCAGATTCTAAACTCACCTATAACATTACTCTTAATTTTGATGTCTTCGGTGTCTGGTCTAAGGACAGACTCGTGGTTACCTTATTTCAAAAAAAAAAAAAAATGAATATCTGTTCTATTTTATTTCCATAAATTAATTTTACGTATAAAAATAAATATCAAGTTTTAAGGTTTTTTACAGCGAGGCTTGAAAAGTTAATTTTAAGCCAATCTAGAAAATGTTTAAAATTATTTAAAGTATAATAGTAAACCTCCTTATAAAATCTTGTACTCTCAACTTCTAATGCCGTGTTCTACAACAGAAAAGTACTCAACTTTAAATTAGAAATATTTTCAAATAGTTAAGAAAATTAGTGGATTTATTTTATATAATTAATTTTAAAAACAAGCTAAAAATAATTCAAAATTAAATGAGTGAATTTGTTGAAAATATGTTTTTGATCTTTAGCAAAAACACAATTTGAGTATGATTTAGAATTGACCAAGTAGGTAAGAGAGGAGAGGAGATTATGATATTAATTCAACTTAGCACCACCATTATGGAATATTATTTCAAAAAAATTATAACACTTTTTAAAAATATTTTATTCATAGCAAAATTTTAGACATTTTTTTATATATTATATTTTTTTTCATCTACTGATTGAAGACAATTTATTATACTCGCTGAAAATTATTTGTGATGCCGATTGAAGAGTGTGGGACATATTTATAAGTTGATTGAAGATTAGTTCTCGCATTAATTGAGTCATTATAGTGCATGGACTTTTTCATTTTTTAAAAAAAATTGTTCACAAAATATGTAAGTGAACATGATTTTTTTTATTATTATACATAAAAATTCCCCATATTATAATATTTTTTTGTTTAATTAATTAAGTATTTGATTTTTATTGAAAGGAAACAAATCCAATGGCAAAGGAAAACAAAATTATATAAGTATTTGATTTTTAACCATCATAGATAGTTTAATTAGTCGAGAGGGCCTTCTTATGGTGGCCACTTACCTAAGAATTAATTCCAAATTAATACCTACGAGTTTCCTTGGTATCCAAATGTTGTAGGGTCAGACGATATGCCCTATGACATTAATCGAGATGTGCGAAAATTGACCCGGACAATCACAAATATATAAAAAAAAAAAAAAGTGCTTAATTATTTTTTTTCTTCATGTGATAATGGAATGATGGACCTACATGAACCACGGAAAACAGTAGTTGCATGCAAGTCAATTACTGTTCTACCCTCTCTAATATCACTTAGTTACGGTCAGAGACCTTCAAAAGCTTTGTGTCACTTTTCTGAATTTTTCATCTCATTGCTATTTGTTTGAAAGACGTAATATGAAAAAAAAATAAAAAAATAAATAATAATCCTTGTTTGATTGAAATTACTTTTTTTTTAGGTAATTTTTTCATCAAATTACCATTTGTTGTATTAGGACATTAAGATCTTGATTCATCAATTTCTAAATTTTCGAGATATCGAAATAATACTACTAAACTGGCTATCCGAGCATAATTAACTTATTCTACTCTTTTAAATTTAAATTTAAATTTGGTTTTAAAACTGTTTATAAGCTTACAAAAATTGACAAATTTTACCACCAAACAAGGTTATCCAATTTACCACAAAAAGGTGTAATTTGTTTTGGATTTAAAAAAAAAAAAAGTAATTTACAAATTGATTGCAAAAAATAATAGGTAAAATTAATTAGTCATATAGCTAGTTTGTATGGGTTTTAATTTAGCTTTCTGATTTAATTTTTTTGAATTTACACTATGAATTTGTTAAACTTCCTAGATGTCTTTAATCTTACCAAACACATCAACATGTGACATGCTTTCTTTAGATATGAAATAGAAATGTAATAAGTTGGTGTCACCAAAAACATATCATATGGTAACTACCAAAATTTTATGAAACCTAACAATCATTACATTGTAAATAAAATGGAATTTATAGTATCATTAAAAAAACTAAATCAAAATTGACGTGGCGAACAAGAGTAGTAGCTCAGCAGTATTAATATATATCAATTGATTGTAAAGTTATTAATTCGAATTCTCACACACCCAATTATTGTAATCTCAAAAACAAACAAAAAAAAAAAAAAAAACCAAAATAGACATCAAATTATAAGAACTGAAGCCACCGTATTAATATCTTCAATTTTTTAATAATTGGATACAAACTAATGTCCATTAAATTATAAAACCGTTGGTTTGATTCGGTTTAAGTTCATTTTAAAAAAATTATTTTAATGAGAATTGAATTCCATTTTTCAATTCATTCTTTTTAATTTGACTTTTTTTTTTTTTACTAGCCAAATACAACATTTCTCTTAAATTTTGTAGCATTAATAAAAAATTTGCTACATATTTTACATTTAAATTGGTTCTTCTCCCAAATCTAAAAACCAATATATTTATTTATTTATTTGTATTTATACACTCAATTTTATTCGAATTTTATATTGGTTCTTTCATCAATATCGAACCGAACCAATATTTTCATTTTTTTAAAATATCAAACAGAATGATCTAGTTTAATTCTAAAAAAGCGAACCAATCCAATGAACCGATTTGGTTAGATCCAATTTTGTCAATTTTTGGTTTTTTTTCACCCTTTTTTTCAATCCAAATAAATAATTGAGATGAAAATAAAGATCCAAATATTAGAGAAATCAAAAAATGGCATGTGGGAGAGAAAGGTGTTTGGTAGTGGAAACCATTGGATGTACTCTTTTGAGAGCGACAATGTGGTTAATGACCTCGTTGCGTGCGAAAGCGATGCTCTCTTCCTTCTCCGAACTCTTTTTTTTATTTTTACTAGCAACAATTGTAGAATTTAGTTTTACCATCATTTTACTTGCAAAAATGTAGATCCTGCTATATACATATGTATAAGATTTCATGAATATAGCTCAATTAACCTAAGTCTTATATATATGACTAAGAAATCATAATAGCACCCAAGTTAAAATCAAAGAAAAAGAAAACATTTGGGTAGAGCTGTCAAGGGATTTTCATTTGTACCAATGAAAGGGGTCTCAAAGGGTTCCATTTTCAAACATTTGGAGTAAAATTGACTACCAAATTGATTTGCTGATTTCAAGTAACAAAAATCCAATGTATAAGTTATTTGTGAATATGAGAAATATGGTTTATGGTTTGATATGTTATTATGATGTAGGGGCCTACCAAGTTGAAGTTGAAACTTCTGTAGGAGTTAAAATCCTTATATTAGTGTGAAATTTGTCTAAGCATTCTTGGCAGTGACATATCCTTGATTAGATGGCTAAAACATTGTTGCATGGTTTGAAAAGTGTACTAGTTGAACTTATTAGTCAATTGAGAGGCGGAGAGATGGAATTTTTGAGTTGATTAGTGATTTAACGTATTTCTACATTATATAAGATCATGAATTTAAGTTTTTGTCGAATCATTTTCCTCCACAGTTGAAATTGAATCACTTGTAAAATATTTCTCAAATTTCCAAACCCACAAATAAAGAAAATATTAGTCCATATAAGTTCATTTACTCAACCTAGTTTATTTTTTTAGTACAAATTAGGGGAAATAGACCACAGTACTATTACTTCCAAATAAATGAAAGTCAAATACCAATTTCGTAAATTGAAATTGTGACTGTAGTCTTGAATTGGATTACCACTAAACAATGAAACTAACGCATCATTGACTCTTAATTTACTTAACTGGGTTGATTCAAACATGGGTAAAAATGTACCACCAAGTGATGTCTAAGTTGTAATGATTTTACCACATAGCTAAGAGAGAGGAAATTGTACAAAATGTTGTAAGATCAGGTGGTATGTCCCGTGACATTAATCAATGTGCGTGTAAGCTGGCCCAAACAGTCATGGATATCAAAAAAAAAAAAAAAAAAAAAAAAAAAAAAAAAAAAAAAAAAAAGAAATTGTATGATTTGAGTAAAATTGATACAACTGACAAGAGTGTTATGAATGAAACTTATTAGTTGTAGGATATCAATTTGAATGATCAAACGAAAAATGGTATGTACACTAAAAATAAGAGTTTAGGTCAATTTTAAGGCATTACTTCCATTCAAAATTAATTTTAAGGTAACCATCGTGGATTGGATGGCTATAAGGGTTTGGATCCATTTTATATTTTATAGTTGTCATCTACCTGTTACAGGTTTCTTTGATAACTAAATGTTGTACGATCAAACAGTTTGTGTCATGAAATCAATTTGTATTATGAAAATAGTCGAAGTATACGTTAACGGCTTAGATACTACAAATATTGAAATAATAATAATAGTAATAAATAGGGCTAAAATTGATTCTACTTGGAAGTGCAACCAATTATACATCTTAGACTCCATTGATTCCTTTTATAATAACTTCCGTTATTCTGATTTGATCCTTAATGATGAAAAGTATTAATAAGCTTTAAAAAAAATGATTAAAAACCTAAATTAAAGTTAAAGTATTTGGAACACATAACTAAAATCTTAACTTAAATATGTTCGAAGCACTCCATGTTTTTTTATGTTAAAAAAAAAAAGCAATCCAAGTTCAACCACTAAGTAATCAAAGCGAAAAAAAAATGCTTGTATGCTTAATAACCAGAAGGTTATGGGTTCGAAATCTCATTCGATAACTCGAAAGAAAAAAAAAAAGTCAAAAAGTGGAAAAAACCAAAGTAAACCGACCAATTCGAGCAACACTTAGAGAGTGGTCCTATAGGACAGAATTAGCAAAAGCAAATGAGAAGAAGTTAAAAAAGAGAAGGAGGCTCGAAGACCATGGAAAATGGATGGCAAGAAAACATTCTTTCTTTCAACACCATGGGTGAAATTGGAGTTGAAAAGATCAAATCCCAAGAATTTCTTTTCCTTCAAAACTTTTATAGAGGTACTGAGAAATTACTGCAAATATTTTCACAGAGTAGCCTTTTGAACAGTAAAATTGGGTTGCAAGTGCAAGTCTTTATTTCATTTTCCTCTCTTAAAAAACAACAAAGGCAAACTAAGTAGATGGTGTTTTATGTGAATTTGTGCCTCGGTGAGTGATTGTCTGTGGTGGTGGTCGTGGTCGTGGTGGTCCGGAACTAAAAACCTAAAGAAAAAGAAAAGAAAATAAAAAAAGCAAAAATAAAGACAAGAAAATAAAAATGTCAACGGGTGATGAAAATGATACCAACAAAGAGCTCTGGAAGTTTGAATTGTTCTTTTTGATGCTGTAGTTGCTGTTGCTATGAAGGCTTTATCAATTTCTGTGCACATTCCCCACATCTTTAGAAGACAGCTTAACCTGCAATAACATTCCAATTATTGACTTAAACCTTGTCCTTTCTGCTTTCTCATATAGTCTATAGTCTCTACTGTTATCAGATCATCACATATCAATCATTGGTGCAATATATTCCTTAGCATGCTTAAAAAGAAATCAATTACTTTACTCTAGCCTTTTCCACTTCACAAAACACTTTCCCACTATTATTATTTATTGTTTAATTGACAATCGAGAATCGAAGCTTTGCCTCACTACATACTCGAGGGCATCCGCGCCCATCCAAAGTCAGGCTCAGGAAAATACAAGGAATATTACAACTAAGCTCACTCGTAGGCTTCGAACCTGAGACATCTAAGGAAAAGAGACCCTAGGCCTATATTTGAACCTGAGACATAATGCTCAAGGTTGACATAAACTTCCATATTTAAGTGAAAGAAAAAATGTCACAAGAATTTAAAGAGGTCCAGTCAATTTAGTCATATACATATGAGGGTAAAAAGCCCTTGTGGTAATGCAAAGTGATGCATCTACCTTTATATGATTCCTGCAGCCACTGTAAAAATGCAGTCAGCTTACTTTGTATAAAAGGGTTTTGGAATATTTGTTAAAGGAAAAAAAAATCAAAATTTTAAAATGGCAAAGCTTATCAAGTTAACCAAAGAAAAGGTTAGGATATTCAAAGAGAGAGAGAGAAAGAAAAGGAGCAGGAGAGACAAACACAGAGAGAGAAAGAACCTGGGGATTAATGAAAGGAGGGTTTGGCATTATGGTATATCCTAGCTTTTAGAAAGTATATGTGCATGAATTGCAGCATTAAGGTACAATATGCCATTTGCCTGCTTAAAAAGTATGCATCTTTTTTTTTCTTTTTTTTTTTTATTTATAAACCTCTGAGCTGCACAAACAGACAAAAGTTTAAAAGCTTCTATTCCCAGCTCTACCCCCCTCTCCTTCTATTAAAATTGCCTGCCCATGTCATCCTTTATCAGGGAATCTCATCTCACCCACCTTTTCCTTTCCCTCTTTTCTTCCTTACTCTTCTATTGGGAAGTCTTACCCGCATCTCGACTATTCTCACGAGACATATCATCTCACACTACAACATTTAGATGTCAATAAAACGTGCACAAAATCATTTACTAGATAAGTGACTACCATGCATTGAACCATAACTGCTTAGGTCTCCGGGCCTTTTTTTTACCACTGGACCAATTTCTTTTTTATCCTTTTCTCTCATTTTTCCCCCTTCTATTGCAGACCCCTATGCTACCCCTAGTCTTCTCTTTACAACCCATCTAGGAACTCACCACTCTACAAGAAAGGAATATTCATTACAAATTGCATTCCAATCTTATCCCTCCACTATGTTCTTATTCGTTCTAATTAGTTGGGCCTATCAGAATGGTTTTCCTATTCTTGTCATCTTAGCAAGTTATGTTCACATACAGCCAGAAGAATAATGACTATATCATAGGGAAATAAAGGGTCAAAATAGGGGTAGTTGAAAATGAGATCATTGGCTATGTATCATGATGTACTTTTCAGTCTCATCTGCAGATAAACAGAAGCTCCTAGGTAATCCTATCACCAAGACAGGTACTCTACCACAATACTCACTATGGGCATGTTTAAATGGGGAAGAATGGAGTTTTTTGAATGATTGGTTGCATGAAAATAATGTTTGGATAAGGTTGTTTAAAACAGGAGTTGTAGGATAAGGGTGTTTGAAACTTCGAATGAGTCATTGCATGAAAAACCATGCTTGGATAAGGTTGTTTGTAGTAGGGGTTGCAAGTTAAAAGTTTGTTTTGAGGAGAGATGGTAGGAAAACTTTGTTTGGAAAGGGTTGTTTAGAGGAAGGATTAGAGTGAGGGGTTGGAATGTGGGGTTGGGAAAAGTTTTTTCACCCTAAACAAACATGGGGTAAAATCTTACTTCACATTCCTTCCCCTAAGTTTCTCGTATCCACGCACCTCCTAATAATACAAAAATAATAAAAATATAAATGTGTAACCATACTAGGGAAAAGCATTGGTCCTATACTTGATGCTTATGCCCTTTTACCAGAACTACAATATTTTAGCTCATAAACTTATTAACTGAAGGAATTTTATTTCCTTGACTAGAACAAATGGGGCAAACATATAATAGGAGTAACTAGTAAGGTTGAAACTTGAATCGCTGAGGCCCCATTTGATAACCATTTTGTTTTAAGTTTTTAGTTTTTGAAATATAAGACTACAATTACTTTACCATTGATTTTTTTCTTACTTGGATATCTACCTCTTACCTATATTTTAAGAAACTAAACTAAAATTTGGGAACAAAAAAAAGTAGCTTCCAAAAACTTGTTTTTGTTTTTGAAATTTGCTTAGCATTCACCTACTTTTTCAAAAAAATATGGATACATTGTAGGAAAGCTGGACTATATTGTAGGAAACTTGAATAAAAATAAGCTTAAATTTCAAAAACCAAAAGAAAAAACCAAATGGTTATTAACGGGACATCAACTTTTATTTCCTTCTCTATACAGAATCAAAGGGATCCGAAATAAATTACAAAGTAATGCCTAGAGTAGGTAATGATTTCTATTCTACATAGCTGTGGATAATTTAAATGTAAAAGTACCAATTGGGAGGAAAAGCTTTAGAAAATGGATAACATCGATATGCTCCAGAATCTGCAGGACCAATTTCTTTAAAGGACTTCCTTCAAGATCCCAGACTTGGCCCATTTAAGTTCACTCCCAAATATTTATCCAGCACATTCTTGAACGCCTGCGGCAAAATTTAATGTTTAATAGCAATAACACATCGAAAAGTAAAGTTTCAAAGCGTTGCAACAGCATATTCTCTGATCGTGCTTAATTATTAGGGAGGGAGTAAAAGAAGTTTAAATGAATATATGCCGGTAGGCTAGTTTATTCTATGTAGATGACAATCCGAAATATGTTAAATGAACCAACCCAAAAGCTTAAATTAATATGCTGGGAGTAAATTTAATTATATCTCACATGTGGGTTTGGAAAATTTGAGATTTGAGAATATCCATCAAGTGAAAATCAATATTAATTGAGGAGGAAATGACTTGGCAGGGACTCGAACACAAGACTTCTTGCTCTGAACCTTTTTTTTTTTATACAGCAATATTGGGGGAAGGAGGATACGAACTTGTAACCTCATAGTTACTAGGTTGTACAAGATGCCGTAGAGCTATGCAATTCTCACCAATCAACCCAAGAGTTTAAGTGGATGGGTTAAAATAAATTTAAAAAATGCTGTCAAATAAAGTTACAATACCTGACGGGCAAAAGACTCTTTCCTGTTGAGAATTGCATCCATCACAGCAAATTGATCGTCAAATGAACTATAGAAAATTTCGTAGAATCTTTTCCTGAGATAGATAAAATCCAAACGTGACACTTCTACAAGCCTCCATAATAGTAGTAGAAAAAAAAACAAATTGTAAGGATATAATTAACTGATCCTCCTCGGTGTTTCCTTGATCCATCTGATCAAATTTTCGAGTAAGAACTTCTGCTCCAACCGGTGAAAGCAAGTGCAGAATAAGAGCCTCTAAAGTTCTTGGGAAGTCCTTCTAGATTGAAAAGAAAGTACAATAAGATGACAAGCCAAGGAAGAAACAAAAAAAAAGGAAAGCAAAAAAAAGAGGAACAAATCCACACATCTATAACTGACTAAAACTAAACATAGTTTAACATCCATGAAATATATTCATGCATCTATTACAATAACAAGAAACCATAGTTTATTTAATTAGAAATAAGACTCTAATTGGAATAAAACAATAGTTTCAACCTTGTAAATGTAACAGGGGAGCAGAAAAATAAAACTCACCGCCATGGTGAGAAGGACCTTCCGAAGAATGCATGGTTCCAAATTCCAAATAAAGGTAGCTACTTGATCATTCTCCAAGCTATATAAACTAGTGATTTTCATCCTCTCCTCACTTGCAGAACAATTTGATGAACTTGATTGTAGATGTCCAGTATGATCAGAAATGCTTACGCGGTCATGAACTAATGTAATAAGCCCATGCAGAGCCTGAGCAGTATAGGGTTCAAGTTCATGAGAAGTTTCTTCCCTTGGCTCTTTCTCCCTCAAATCCCCACCTTTAAGTGTTTGACTTGAACCTCGAACATTATGATCTGGTATTAATAACAAAGATCAATACACAAAATTGCCTTAACCACCAAATTAAAAATGTTTTTATAGGATAATTTAAAATGCTAAACTCTCTTCTCTCACTTGTGAGAAGGTTCAAATACTATTGAAAAATATGGAGGGGTGAAGAGAACCTTACCCATCCCTCTAATATTTAGTACATCAAGTCCATTGCTCTTCATGTCAACCATGTCAGGAAGAGAACAAGGCACATGCAAAACTTCATTCTGTTTAAAGATGTCAGAAATAATCAACTCTATCACAATTGCCCTAATCATAAAACTCAATCTATAAACTCTCGCCATTCAATTAGTGGCCACAGCTTACAAGTTTAGATAGACCAGAATAACTCAAGCTTGAGCACAGTACTCCACGAGAAACCCTTTCCAGAAGCAAGGGTCTCTCCCTGATTATAGTTGTGTTAAATTTTTTAAAGCTTCATTAAGATTTTAGAAAATTTGTGCATATATACAACCCAATCTGGATACTCTTATAACTTACTTGAACTCTATGCTTTTTTTTTAAATATTAGTGAGTGTCTAGGCCAACTTATTCGCACCTCGACTATTCTTGCAGGACAAACCATCTGACCCTACAACATTTGTTGTCAAGAAAACTCATAAGAAATTAATTACTAGGTAGGTGGCCACCATAGATTAAACACATAACCTTTTGGTTCCCTAAAGTCCTCTTGAGTCTTGACCAACCATCGGAGATTGGCCTAGTGGTCAAGAGGGTCTTAGGTCTTAGGAAACCAAAAAGTTATGGGTTTTCTTGGCAACCAAATATTGTAGGATCACGCAGTTTGTCTCGTGAGGATATTCAAGATGCGTGTAAGCTGGCCACTAGGTCAATCAATGATTTTAAAGAAAAAAATTACAATTAATGTTAAATATCCATTCTATCCTCTATAAAGATACAACCGACTTTACTCAATTAAAAATTTAAACTTGGTCCTATCAAAAAAAATTAGTTGGATAAGATGAGGTAGATGTTTATCAATCAAATAAAGTCCAACTCCTGAAAATAATCTTTCTAAATGTCATGCCACCATCTCCATCATTTCCTCTTACAATTTTGACGATGTTAAGTTACTCAATAGGGACTTATTGGTAATCTTTTTTTATCTAGAGGTTAAGGCTAAACCTTTTTTTTTTTTTTTTTTAATGTCCGAGAATCAGAGCTTTTCTCCCATATACCTGGGGGCATCCGCGCCCATTTCAAGACCCGGACCCCGGGAGACAACAAGAAATTTTACCATTAAGCTCAACTCGTGGATTTCGAACCTGAGACCTCCAAGGAAGAAGGAAGTCCCGAGCCTCAACCAACAGGCTAAACTTTTTTAATTGAAACCAAGCTTTGAGGGTGAAAGAAAGAATTCAAGAGCAGAGCAACTGAAATGCCACATTTCAGTGACTACACTGCATATTTATCCTTAAAAAAGTTAATGAACTCCCAAGAAATAAGATGATAATAATAATAATAATACATAACATTTCAGGGATGTGGTCACCAATTCTGAGGCTTTCTTAGAGTCGGTTGTTTTCAATTCTTCGTATTGGTATAAATGTAAACACACTCTTTTTTTTTCTGATTATAGTCTTTCATTTAAATTTCTAGTGGGAACTCTTTCATGCAATATACTTACACCTTTTATTTTATTTATCAATGAAATAGCTTCTGCTCTAAACAAATAGATATTACTGCATACCATTTCTCTGTCCATCGATCTTTGAATTGCCGGTCATTCAGCGAGCAGAATCCAATATGAAATAAAAGATGTCAGGTTAGTTCACCTCTGAAGTTGTAAATCCAGGAAGCTAGAAACTAAAATACCTTCTCAATATTCTACGTAAATAATATGCGTCCATGTGCTCCGACATGCTAGACATCAGGTGGGACTGCCACCAAAAGTTGACGGCAATGGTTAAATCATCACTATCAACCTGATGAAACCTGTAGGAGAAGAATGAAATGTCTAACCATATTACAGAGGGAAAAAAAAGTTAGACCAAAATTAGGGCATGGCCTACAAGAGTGTTGTCCAATGAATGCAAAAAACTAAACAAGTTTGGCAGAGAATCAAGTACCATAAAACATTAACTCACTAACACATTATAGTCATAGGAAAAATGGTGTGATTCACATAACTTCTTTTTTAACTAAGAAATCGAGTTATCATTAAGAAAAAAAAAATGAAAGAATACAAGTTACAAAAGAGTGTCCAGAAATGGAGGCCAACTGTAATAAGGGTGTCCTGTCCGATCAAGCAAAATAAAACCTTAAAGATAATTACAAAATGGCTTCACCACCAGAGCCAAAAGAGAAACATAGAATTCAACAAGGGAGAAAACGTCATATGGAAACCTCTCAGCCCTCAAAAGATTCTATTGTTTCTCTCTTCACAAAGTTCCGACAAGATAGCACACACATCAGCTTTCCACAAAACCCTCAACCCTTGCTACAAAGACGAACTCCTCAAATAACCAATTTCAAACAGCAGAACCCACATTGCAGCTCCAGAAAATATGATTGAGGTCCTCAGCTACCTACCTAGAAATAAAGCAACACCAAGGCCCCACCAAAGATGGCACCTTCCTTAACCCTATCTAAGGTGTTAACTCTTTCGTGGAGAACCTTTTATTTTATAAGAAACAGAAACTTTCCTGAAGAACCTCCCGAGCAAAAAACATAACCTTCTTTAAGATTTCCGCCTACAACAATGAGGCAAAGGAATATAGCATTACTACTTTATTATCTCATTGGCAAAGCTTTTTGTAATGTTTTAATTTATCTTGTAACTTTTCATTCATCAATGAAATTTTTTCGTTTCCAATCAAAAAAAAAACAATGAGGCAAAGGAAGAATCCCTTGAAAGAGAGGAATGAACGGGATTAATCAAGATTCAAGAAAGAAAAAAGGACCTACATGAAAAGACTACATCCAAGCTACGGCTCCAACGGAAAATATCATTCCTCCCTAGAGTGTAACGAAACTCTTCCAATAAAAAGCATTGAAAGCCCGAAAAAGATGCATACAGGCCCAAGATAAGACACGACATTAGCCACCAAATAATTCCTCATAAAAGATAAATAATATAAACAAGAAGGCATAGAGCAAAAAGGTTTGTCCCTCAACAACTTATCTTCCTAGAGGAAAAAAAAAGATGCTATATACATTGATACACCACTTAATATGTTTGGTAGATAGAGATTTCCAACAATAAACTCGACAATTGGTCCACAATATTTGAAGTGGCTATTTGAATGACACTTATGTTTCTCATTGAAGAAACCAGATTTACGAATACAATGAGTTCTTCAACCACATATAAAAATCGAGTCCTCTTCATCTCAAATCTCAGACATGTGGCATTTGTGTAGCTGGAGAAAATGGGTCTTACATTCTTTTGTAGCTAAAACCTCTAATAATTATGGGTGATTGTATAGTGCTTGTCAAGTAGTCTTTTCTAAGGGGGTTTCCTCTACCCACCCGACCTTTAATTTGTCCTTTTATTCTTTTGATTAATATATTTCTCTTTGTTTCCTATTATATATATATATATATATATATATATATATATTCATCATGGATTGGCATAGGTTAAGAGCATTGTGAGGAACCAAAAGGTTATGGGATGAATTCACGGTGGTCACCTACCTAGGAATTAATTTCCTATGGGTTTCCTTGACAACTAGATGTAGGGTCATACAGTTTGTCCTGTAAGTATAGTTGAGGTGCACGTAAACTGGTCAAGACACTCATGGATAACTATCCTTTCTAGGATAAGTCAAGTGAGTATGACCAATTAATAGGTCTTCCCTTACAAAGGTGTGTATGAGAAAGAGAGAGGCATAAGTGAGTGAGGGGATATTGGGCCTACCTATGGGTCCAAGTTCGTTGTGAAGGTTATTTTGGGTAGTATGGTACCTTGTAAGTAAGTAGGAGTGGGTATTTTTTGGTAAGTTGTATAGTGTGGAGTGTGGGGAGGTAAAAAGCTACCTTGGCCCCTCGTAAAATCTCTTTGATCGTAGTTTTGGTTAGTTACAAAGTCATAGACTTTCAAATTGAGTTTAAACACAAACCTTTTCCTCCCTACACTAACAACTCCATTTGCTACCAAGTATCATTGAGAATGTAAATCCCTTCCACAATAAGTTAAATACACATCTAGATATGTAAGGAAGAGCACCCAACCAAGTATTTAGACTTTCTATTTTTGTCAAAAACAAAGCTCAGGGATGGGATATAAAAAGATCTAGAAAACCAAGAATTTCAAATGTATCAATCACTTTAACCATAATTTCATATAAAGTTGTTGTTGGAAATACAAACAAAATGTAATCTCATATTGGTTAAATAAAGGGTAGATCATGGATATATAAGGGAAAACAAACATCGCCATTGGTATGAGCATTGTCCTTGCACGCTTAATAAGGCACACGCCTTTTGGAGCTTTTCGTGAAGCCCCTGGCATGCCAACCTTGTACTAAGTCATTCGAACCACGAGATAACTGATTCAAGACATGGAAGGTTAATAGTTGAATGTTATGTATGTTTTATATATTACTCTTAGTTGAACTTCATTTCTTTTCATGAAATGAAAATCGATAGTTGAATGTTATGTATGTTTTATATATTTGGTTAAAACTTCATTTATGTCCATGAAAGAGTTTTTATTGTGTATACACATGTATATATGATTTTTTTGTGTTTTTTTATATATTGCGCCTTAAGTAAAAAAGCTTGTAGCTCAGGCTCTAGAAAGTCATTGCACCTTAGTTAGTGCGCCTTGGGCTTTTTAAGACACTGGGTATGAGGCCTCTTGGGTGAAACCAAAAATAAAGCCATGAGGGCTTATGCCCAAAGTGGATAATATCATACCAATGTAGAGATTTTTTGGGGGTTCGTCGTCCCTTAACAAGTGGTATGAGAACAGTTCTCCTGACTTGTCCGTACCAGAAGAATCCTCGAGTATGAAACAAAGAATTTGTGAGTCTTAATATGGTATGAAATAGTCACAATGAAAATTCGTGGTTGAGCCGCCTAATGTGTCCTCCGGTAGAAGTGCTTCTAAAATGCTTGCTCGATGAGTGGTAGTTGTTGTGTGCTCAAGCGTAAATCAGGTGGATCCGTGGTTGAGCTTTCAAAGTGTAATTTGAAAGGATTCGTGATTTAAGTTAAAGTGTGCTAAAGTACAATTCGAAAAATGACTATCCAATAAGGGAGTCTCATATGTGGTACTTGGTTCGAGAGGAGGATTGTTGGGAATACAAAGAAAATGTAATCCCACAATAATTAAATAAGGGTAGATCGTGGGTATATAAGGGAAAACAAATATCTCCATTGGTATGACTAAAAACAAAACAATGAGGGTGTATGCCCAAAGTAGACAATATCATACCTATATGGAGATTTCTCAAGGGTTTGTCATCCTATTAACAACAAGTTTCTTCAGCTAAAGGAGAAGAAGAATGATGGAAAAAACCCCTAAGTGGTGGCAACACCTTTGAAAGTAAGATCTGGAAGGCTACGAAGGATATTGTCAATAAAAACGTGATACTAGACCTTATTACTTACCAGCCTTCTGGAATAAAAAGTGCATCGCCGGCGTGAAGAATAACTGTCTGAGAGGATTTCATGGAATATTTAGCTCTTGGATAAAGCAAATAGTCAGGCTTTTCCAAAGTAACAGAGCTGAAAAAAAAAAAGAAAAAAAAAAGACTTAGGCTGGTTCAATATTCACAATTATGAAAAAATAAATAGAATATAAATTAAAGTTGATGATGATAATGATACATCAAACCCCTACTACTAGAACCAATAGTTTAAATTTGCAAGATAGAATAAACTATATTTTCAATATATTCAAAACAAGAACAAATACTGAAATATAACATTGAAGCACTGTACCTATGATTAGAGGCCTCTCCATAAATATGCATCGGGTATAGCATGGGAGTTGCAGAAGGGGGCCACAAAATGACTGGAAACATAAGCTAGTTGGTATATATTATAACAAAGTGAGTTGGATAAAAAAATATATATCAAAGGTAAAAATGAAATCATATCAAGATATCATATTATCACTAGCATCATTGTGAAATGAAACAAAAACTGCAATTTCCCTCATTTTTTTGCAATTAATAGATTGATTAGTTGTTGGTAAATTAAGATCGATACCGTTTTCTAGTCTTGTTTTAATCATAATTAAGTTTACTGTGATATACTTCTGTATTTATAATAGTTTTCAACTATTTTTTTCCTTATAAGAAAAGAAATCATTTCATTCATGTGGTGAAATGCATACAAAAAATCTTCAACAGGAAATTATAAAAGCTACTTCCAACGAGCAACTAAAGTAGACAGTCATATAAACGATTAGCTAAACATCTAAAAGTAAGTTTTTATTTTTAAATCCCAACTGGCAGTAAGATCCTTAATCTGTTTTATGGATTCCCCTCCTTAATGGGGCTTGTGGGTTGCATCATGTGCAAGAGGGCGGCAGGGGATCTAGATCTCCTTTGATGTTGTGAGATGGCCTTGGAGGTGTAAAATCGCTTCTTTGAAAAGTTTGGTCTTGTGTTAGCCAGACCCAGAGTTTGAAGAGAGATGATTGTGGAATCACTTACTTCCCCTTCTGTTCACGAGAAATAGGAGTTTTTGTGGTAAGCTGATGTGTGCGCTATTTTGTAGGGGCTTTGGGAAGAAAAACAATAGATTTTTTAGAGGAATGGATAGGTCTCCATTCCTGACGATGTATGGAGTATGGACCCTCATTAAATTCTACGTTTCTCTTGGACTTCTATTGCTATGTCATTTTCTAATTATTCTTTAGGCACCATTTTACTTTACTAGAGTCGAGGACGATTTTGTAGGCTGCCTCCCTTTTTGGGCTGTTTCTTTTGTATTGTGGGTTCTTTCATTCTTTTCTTTCAATGGAAGTTGGTTTATTATTAAATTTAAAAAATAAAAATAAAAACTATATATATATATATATATATATATATATTTTATGGATTTCATTCTTTTAGCCAGATATAGTTGTACTAGGATTTCATACACTTTGTGTTCGTGAACAACCAAACTACCATTGAGAATATTAAAAAAAATATGACATTAAAAACGTAAAAATGAGTCAAACTATGAAAAGGGGCTCCATTGGGTAAAATGAGAAGTAAAGGATAATTACAAAAATACTTTGCCACCAAAACCTGAGTTGGCCTAGTGGTCAAAAAGACTTTGGGGAACTAAGAGCGAGTGAGTTCAATTAATGGTGGTCACCTACCTAAGATTTAATGACCTAAGAATTTAAGAAATTCCTTGTCAACCAAATACATGATATTTGGTTTGGTTGTATCTTGGTTAAAGCGTTCCTTCTATTCGTTGATTATCGTTATTCGACTCTCCTGTATAATTGGGGGAGTCTTGCCAACAAGAGCAATAAATCAACAACATTAATGTATACTCAATGATTAAGAGGTCATTAGTTCGAAACCCCACCCCCATTTGTTGTAGAACTCAAAAACAATTGGAGATGTCTTTTATAATCGCCCCACGAGGCTCTCTCATTTCACCTATCAATTAAATTGTTTCTTATCAAAAAAAAAAAAAAAAAAAGTAGAGCCACAATTGTCTGGTGAGATAAGCGGGTATTGCACATAAGCGCCCCTAGACACTAAATGATATTAAAAAAAAAATGATGGAGAAACATGGAACCTTGTGGATTCTGATATTATATCGTTATAACCATACGCTGACAATACAATAAAATGAAGAAACATAAAGGATCACATTCTTTTATTGGGGAACAACAAAGAAAAGCATCATAAGTATATAGTGCAACAGTGCAACGGTGCAACGGTGCAACGGTGCAACGGTGCAACGGTGCAACGAGAAACATAAGCAATTGAAATTGGAACAAGGGAAAACATTTGAGGACTAACCTCGTTTGCTGCCAGAAACTATGCATAGAACATTATGGTGGGGATCATAATGAGTACTTGACCTAGATCGAGCACTGTTCATCCAAAGGTTTATAGATGCTAACTTCTTTGTCTCCAGAAATGCAGGCTTCACATAAACCAAATGGTGATAGAAAATTAAGCAATAACAAAATGGGTTTGACAACATATAGCTTGAGGAAGAGAGATATACAAACTGTTTGAATATCTTTTCTCAGTGGTTCCAATTGTGCCCTTTCTTCGTTTGTAACATCCAAAATTGGCACCTGAATTAGACACGATCAAATATTAAAGCTCAGAAGACAATTAGCATAACTAATTAGTATATCTATCTACTATGCAAAGCTCTTCAACCTGTGCTAAGTATATTTGTTTGGGATCATCTTCAAAAGGCAAGCAACCTTTATCCATGTCAGGACCGATCGTCCTGTGAGAATTAGATTCATTAGAAACAACATTTCCTCGACTCCTTTCTTGCAGACGCTGCTCGCAAAATTTAATAAAAGTAGAAAATGGAAGCGGAACCTAGGAAAGATAAATGCATTCATCAGGATCAAAGGAAAAGAATCTTTAACTTGAACTTCAAAACTGAACATTTAAGAATTCTGATAAGGATTATACTCTCTCGTGGCTTCTAAGGTCACCATAAAAAACAGGAGCTGTTCTAGTGAGCATAGCTTCCACAGTGCATGAACCTGCACATTCCTAATGTTCAATTTACAAACACAATTTAGTCACCAGTTCGAACTAATAACAATAAAATCTTTAAAACCTAAACTAGCTTGGTAATATAATGTTGAGATATGCTTTGAACTGTGATGCCTCAAGATTACTTAGTCGGGGGTCTCGCTGCTAGAAGAATTATCTAATTCGTTTTATATTTTCGTATATGGGCTTTTATGTATTTTGGTCTATTTAGTGTTTAGGGTTTTGTAATAGAGTTTCTTTTTTTTATTTTTTTGATATACATGACTGTCCGGGCCAGTCGCGCACCTCGGGACATACCGCCTGACCCTACAACATTTGGATGTAGCTTACAAATTCTAACCTAGTTGATCGTCATTCTATATTTCCGTATTCTCCTTAATAAACTATCTCAAAATTCTAACATAGTTGATCGACATTCTATATTTTCGTATTCTCCTTAACAAAAACGTTCTCTCCTCTACCGTGGATGTAGCTTACAAATCAAACCACGTAAATCTATTCTTTCCTCACGTTTTCTTTACGGTTTTCGTTGATTGTTGTTACTGATTTCATAACATATAATCCGCAGCTTAACAAATCGCCAAGGATCTAGCTTAAGAGTTAAGTACACTAAAAAGAGAGCAGAAATTGAAATACAACCTTCAGATTGTGAAGGCCGCCATTGTCCGGATTCCACTCCGATACTGCTCTCCAGTCCTTAACGCATCCTACAATAACCTTCGATCGGAGCCATGGAAAATAAGAAACGGAAGTTAATGAAATGCGATTGCCAAAGAATCAAAATCAGACGAACTATCATGAAGATTACCGCGGGAACGTTGCGAGATTCTATGAGAGAATCGAAGTCTGAGGCCGATGGAGGAGCTTCGAAGCTTTGGATTTTCAGGTTTTCGTCCATTGTTCGAGAGTTCGTGTGGAGTTGAAGCTCGATTGTAGCTGAGACCGGACGAAGTGGGAAAATGGCGATTGCGACGATGATACTGAAACTTGTTGGCTGAAGGCTTATTTTTGGATTTTTTGTAACATAGGGTCAGGAAAAAAAAAAAAAAAGGAAAATGGGGAATTTTCCCCAAACTAATTGCAAAGTGGGGGCATTGCGTGGGTGGGAGCCACGCAAACCCCTTTTTTTTTAGACCCACGCGACCTAACGTCGCCGTTAAATTGTAACGGTCAAACTTGGGTCGCGTGTCTCCCACCCACGCGACCCCCTCGGGAAAGACCGG
>JBBMEF010000023.1:3169203-3183363 GCA_037832685.1 Sicyos baderoa
TAATTCAAAGTTGGAGGACTAAACTTGGACATTTGAAACTCTAGGGACTAAAGTGGAACAACTCTCAAAGTCTAGGAACCAATATTGGACTTTTGAAAATTTAGGGACTAAAATGGAACAACCCTCATAGTCTAGGGATCAAAATGGTAATTTAACCAAAAAAGAATTAATTTGTTAAATGCAATAATGCAAAATGACATGTCTAATTTTTGGCCAACTATTTTTTTTTTTATTATAGGAAATAGAAACCATTCATTGAGCCAACTAATAACTATAAAAGTGTGGGTCAATTTGTTTAACACATTATTATTATTATTATTATTAATTTTTTATATTTTGGCCGTTAATCCTACTCCTTATAGTGGAGTAAATAATGTATTTAATTAAACAAAACGTATTGATAAGAAAATTACTCCATCAAATGGTAGAGTTAATAATGTATTTAATTTAATAAAATGTAGAAATAGGAAAAAGGTAAACATGACGTGATTAATTTCTCTCTCACCATTAAAAACTCATTTTAGACATGACTCTTAAATATTTTCCCATTTAGACATCCTCACCAATATTTTGACAAAAGTAGACAAATAGTGGGTTTTTTCTTATTTCTAGGTTTACTATAAATAAGATAAGTTAGGTCATTGATAGGTATTGAAATAGTTGTTGTCTTTTGTACTCTGACTCTAAGAGAAATTCTCTTTAGAGATTTATCTTAATATAGTGGTAGATTCTATCACCATCATGGAATGACTTAGTAGTCAAGAGAGTTTTGAGAAGTTAAGAGGTGAAAGGTTCAATCCATGGTTAGCCACCTACTTAGAAATTAATTTCCTATGTTTTCCTTGGCATCTAAACGTTGTACGATTAAGCGGAATGTTTCTTAACAATATTCGAGGTGTGCGCTAACGGGCCTGGATAGTTACAAATAAAAAAAAATGTCAACTACTTAGAAAATAAACTTTTTGATATCCAAATATTATGGTCTGATGGGGTTTGGGGACCGTGGGTGCAAGCTATAATCGTCACTTACTTAAAAAATAATTTTTTATGCATTCTTTTGATATCTAATATTGTAAGATCTAATGATATGTTTCAACATGAAAATAGTAGAATTCACATAAATTCACTTGGTTTCTCACGGATTAAAAAAATTGTTGTTACATTACATTGGAGGGGATTTGACGAATCCTCAAGACAGAGGGGATGGCATTGATGATGAATATTGTGAATGGTGTAATTTTCAAGTGTGTGTTAACGGTCATTGTGGCCTCCAGCAGCCGTATTAGGGCCGTGCTGGGTACCCCAAACATAGGGAAGCAAATCTCCGACTTCTCGATAGTAAAAAAGAATGGCATCAGCACCAAAACCAGCATCAACTCATTTCCGTACACATATTACATCTCTACTCACCTTACTATATTTATCTACAAAGTAGACCAAAACAAACTCAATATAAGCACTGAAATGATCATTTACTCCATTTTGCTCCTAAGAACATTTTCCCCAAAGCTTTAAGAGCAATAATCAAGCATAGTTGGATTAAATAGAGTTTTTATTTGAAAGAAGAAATTCATTAATTAATTAATCAAGTCTTCCCTGGCTAGTAACAGAAACATAAGGAAGGACAAAACTGCTAGTAACAGAAACAAAAGGAAGGACAAAACTGCTAGTAACAGAAACAAAAGGAAGGACAAAACCGAAAATCTCGAATTCGATTGCGGTTTCCATATCACTAACAAAAATTTCTTACCATTACAACATAAAATTTGATAGGACAAAAATTCTAAACTTGGAAGTTCAAATTATGATAAAACTTTGAATATACACTCATAAAGCTTTGACATTACTTCTTTTTGAAATCTACTTTAAAATCATAGTCATCATCTTCCATATCATCTGTTGACATTGAAGATTTACTATTATTGTTGTCCTTTTTCCTTCTCTTCTTCTCTGCTCTCCTTAGTTTTGTATTTAGAATACCTTCTGCTGCATACAGCTTCTCGTTTTGCCTGCTCGTTGCATCTTGTCCCTTCACTTTTCCCCCATCGTTGGTCTCGTCGTCGTTGTCGTCTTCTTCCTGCTCCATGGACTTGTCCTCACTATTATCCATCGTATTCTCCTCAACTTCATCGTCTTCTAGCATTGATGGTTCATCATTCCCATTCTGCATTGCAAAATAATAAAAATATTTAGTCTTGAACCCCACATGTATTTAGCAGATCGTGAAGACAGATCTTTGCACAGAATGCAAATCTTTAACTGGGGAAATCACTAAAATAGATCGTTAAAAGCTAAAATAGATCCGATTAGTAACCCATTATTTGACTCTTTTTTTTGTTTTTAGTTTTTGAAAATTAAGCTCGTCTCCTCATTTCTCTAGAATGGTTTGCATTTTTTTATATCTAAATGTCTGGACTAACTTAAACCGTAAAAATCGGTATGACACTACAATATTTAGTTGCCAAAAAAATCCGTAAAAAACTCATGGATAGGTAGATGTCTATCACGAACTGAACTAATAACTTTCTCGTTCCCAAGACCCAAGGAACCCAAATGACTAGATGGTTACTGGTTTTCATTTCTTTGAGGACACTCAAATTCTTAGTCAAATTTTGAAAACAAAACAAATTTTTATCAAATACATTTTCAGTAATCAAATCTTGGTTTAAAAAGGTAGATAATAAACAAAGAAATTCATAATACAGAGATTTAGTTAACAAGTGAAGTAGTTAACTATAGAAAAAAAATTAACTGTGAAAAAGAATGAAAAAGAAAAAGGCATACCTCTTCCTCTTGCATACTACTCTCATCAAAACTGAGAGGACAACTCGGTGGAACTTCAACAGGATTGAAATCATCCACGGATTTGAGGCTTCCAATGAACGAAGATTCACCGCCATAAACTTCATCAATATTGAACTCTTTCCCGAGCTCCGTAACGATCCTTGCCTCAGTAGGTTCTACCTGACTCCTAACTGGAGGCATTGTGTAATATGGAATTTTACCTATGACATTCAAGCAAGCAGCATATTAAACTCGGAGTCGGAAAAGAAAAAAAAAGTTCCCTATGGCAGAGCTGGGATTTTCTTTTGTGCTAAACTCTTGTTGTAGAGCATAAATGAACATATTCTTCTATTGCATTGATGACTTTCATTCAATAATGCCAACGGGAGTGTCCCCAAAGGGTGGCGCAATGGTTGAAGACTTGGGTTTTGAGGGTATGCCCCCCTCAAGGTCCAAGGTTCGAGACTCACTTGTGAAATTACTTCTTTGATATCTCCGGTACCTGGCCTAGGAACGGGCGTGGTTACCTTGTTTCAAAAAAAGATAATGCCAACGGGAGTAGTTGGATGGGAGAAAGCTCAACTAGTTATGTACTTTTCATATATTAATAGAGTTAAAGAATGTGTTTTTCTTAATAATAAAACAAAATTAAATCATTATGGATAGATCAAGGATCCAAAAAGAGTTATGGGTTAAATCTATAAGCCACCTAACTAGAAAATAATTTCATATAGATTTCCTTCCAATCCAAATGTTGTAGAACAAGATAGTATGGTGTGAGAATAGTCGTGGACGTGGAGCGCATAAACTAACCAAATGTTAAAAATTACAAACTAGAAAATTAAACTGAAATACCTTCGTTCCAGTCATGCAGAACAATTCTAGCAGCAGCTCCAATATCCACAATACCCCCCTTCTTAAGTTTGCCCCGAATAACAGCTACCTTCTGCAGAAAATCATCAACCGTATCGAAGCTCGAAAGCTTATACAGAGTCACCAAGGTTTTGGAAGGGCAAAGCTTCAAGATCTCCTTAACTGTGACATCCAAAAGAATAGTAAATTAAGCTTTAGAATACCAAAACTCAAGGACCACACAAAAAGAAGTTTCAACATTACAAATTCAATTTACCAGGAGCAACAGGATCTTCCAACTTCTCTATTCTTTTGCAATTCCTCAGAGCTATAGATGGTTCGTTTT
Organism: Sicyos baderoa; assembly: GCA_037832685.1. NCBI lineage: Eukaryota > Viridiplantae > Streptophyta > Magnoliopsida > Cucurbitales > Cucurbitaceae > Sicyos > Sicyos baderoa. Next base: position 3,173,186 of record JBBMEF010000023.1, read on the forward strand.
CTTTAGTTCTTAGCATTACAACACCAGGGCAATCCAGCAATTTGACATTTTTGTCTAGATGGACCTCTTGCATTGATCTTGTTAATCCTGGCGTAGCACCGACGTTTACAACATGGGATCTCTTCAAACTATTAATAAGACTACTCTTGCCAACATTCGGCAAACCGATAACACCCACTGTAATTGATTTTTTAATCTGACAAATGAAAATAGACGATAGACCATATCAGTTAACCAAAATTGGAAAGAAAAATTACAGAAAATGATGAGAAAACTTTATAGAGAAAAAAAAAGGCATGCTAGAAGGCTAATCCCATTGAGCAAAAGGATATACATATGACAACTATCGCGTGCATATACATCCACATAAAAATCAGAGTTGGTTTTTTTTTTTTTGATAGGAAACAAAACAATTTTATAGATCTATGAATGTGTTACATTAAGCCCAATAATACATAGCATAAAACCAGAGGCCAATTTAGAGGGCAAACAAGAAGATAAAGTCATTACAACCAATTGAGACACATGGAAGATAAAGAAGTAAAGAATAAAAGTTGTAACAAGCAAGCCCAAGATAATATCCCACTAAATTCGGAAGACGGCCAGGGATCAGTGAATGTAATAAAAGCAACATTAAATCAGAGTTGATTACACATATCAGGCTTTCAAATATAATAAAAGCAACATCAAATAAAAAAATCAGAATGGTCAGTTCTTGAAAGTGTGAAAATGTACCTCATAACTTCTTGAATAATTCTTCAACAGTTTAATAAGAGTTTCAGCTCCAAGACAATCACTTCTCTGCAATAAATTGCTCGTTTTTGTTTTAGATGCCTTTGTAGATTTCCAACCTAAGTTCGATCTTTGTTCTTGTGTGCTACACTTGAAGGCAACAGCAGGCAATTCTTCTCTCAGATAATTAAGCCACTTCTCAACAGCCTCTCGAGGCACAAGATCTGTTACCAAACATAACATATAAATTGTAATCCCGTCCACAACTTAAGAGGATGTCTAATTAGAAATATCTTGTCACCAAATTCAACTTATTAAGAGCTGATCAAGCTCAAACTAAGAAGCACAAACACTTAAATTTGGTTAACTAATACGTGACAAAAGCAGATTTATCAAGCACCAAAATTAGTCTTACATTCTTCACTGATTTACGGAAAAATGTAACATGCTCAGTCAAACATGAACAAAAAAAATTACTAGGAATAGAATAAATAATGAAATATAAAGAAATAACCTTTAAATCGCACTACAGTACAAAATGTACAAGCATATCTGACTTTCATTTTATTTTCTTTATAAGAAACATACTCCATACAGTTTGGTTATAAGATGGTTATGACTCATAAAAGATTGCATCATTTAGAAATAAGCAGATTACTAAAAATCACCATTCATCGTCTATTCTTTCAAATTGAACTTCAATAAGCAGATTTCATATTTGAGCATAAAATTATTGAAATGCATACAAAAATATGTAATTAAATTGTAGTAAAATTGTCTCGAACAAGTCTATATCCTAACTCTTAAGGATATAATGAAGAAAGATAACCGTGACGTATGGCATCTAATTTTTAAGTTTAAGTTCAACTCCATTATTTAATATACTTTTGAAGAAGTTTACCAATTTTGTTCAGAAGTAGAACAAGATGCTTATCGGGACCCGCCTTCATCACCATCTTCTCCATATCAATACAACGGGTGCCAAGGGGATCTCGTGCATCCAAAACTTCTAAAATAACATCTGATGCATCAATAACTTTGACCAGTTCCTTGTAGAAAGCCCTGTCTGCGTTATCTGCATATTTGATATTTATACTCAGAAACCCAACGAAAGATGGTGATCACAGTTGATTACTCCATTTTAAAACCAAAACTCTTAGTAGTAAACAACCTACCACGATTCTGTGTCGGCCCTACAGAGCCCTTCTTCATCTCTCCTAAACTTTGTTCTGCAGAAGCCATATTATCATCTTCTAGCAACCCCAACTTCCTCTTTTGAGCCTGAACAAGATTATACAGTTATATAACCAACCAGTAAATTATCACAACAAGACTACGATGTAATACGAATAAAGTAATAGAATGCTCACATGCATTCATAGGGACATAAATATTTACAAACACAAAAAAATCTAGAACTGTCCATGATAAGAAAAGGTATTAAACAGTATTACCCTCTCCTTCCGAGCAACTTTCTTTTGTTCCATATCATCCAGAGTACGGGCACGACGAGCTTCAAGAGCCTTGAGCTCCTGTTCCTTGAAGGGCCAATCATTGGGAATACCCGGATCCTTCTCAATCTTGCTCTTGCCCTTGAAGCTTAGCTTCTTGGCTTCCTTGGCCTTCTTCTTGTGATGCTCCTTCACCTTTTTAATGATCTTGTACTTCTTCTTTAAGCTAACTCTCTTGCTTTTACTCTCTACAAGAAACCAAACAAGTTTTAGAAGAAAACCATACGCAAAAGAACACGAGTAACGCTTCCAAAATTGTAAATAACGCCAACTTACTTTTGCTCCTCTTAACCATCTTTAAGTTTCAGAAGACGAGGGCTTTGTGCAAATGGCCTTCACTGTCAACACAAGAGAATAACTCAAAATATTCTTCCCAAAAATACATTGTGGCAAAATCTTAAATACCACACATAAGAGAGAAACTTTAAGTTTACCCTTATGTCTTAATTACTAAAATCAAGTAGCTAAAGCCCGGTTTGATACTTTTTTTTTTAAAACAAGGTAACCACACCCGTCCCTAGGCCAGGTACCGAAAACATCGAAGGAGTAGTTTCACAAGTGAGTCTCGAACCTGGGATGACCTTGAGGGGAGCCTACCCTTAAAGCCCAAGTCTTCAACCACTGCGTCACCCCTTGGGGACGGTTTGATACATTTTATTTATTTATTTCAGAAATTTAAGCTTGTTAACACTCAAATTCTCTAAATGATCTTATCTGAATCTATGAAGCACGGAGGACACTTCAAAATGGAGAAAGAATCCGTGTCGGACACGTATCGGACACACATTCTTCCGGATTCTTCTCAGACACGTGTCCGACACACAATTTTACGTGTTCTTATTTTTTTTTTTTTTTTATAATAATCGAACACACTTTAGACACATCTTGTAAATATGTGTGGTCTTTAAACCCAAATGTTAAAAGCTTGTATCCGAAATAATTAATATTGTAGTTAACTAAATAATAAAAAGGTAAAACAAAAACAAAAAAAAAAAAAATCTCTCTCATTCATCACAAAAAATCCAACCACCTTTCCCTCTTCCCTTGATGTAAAAAAAAACGTCTTATCTTCTAAAATACTCATTTGCCGCCACCTCCCACGAGGCATGCCTAACCAATGTTCATTGTAATTAACTCACATTATAGTAGAGTACATTTAGTATTTTATGCTAAATTTACATATTTACTAAAAAAATAAAATTAACTTGACATTAACGTATCATCGATGTATTCATATCCTAGTTTTTGTTTTAAAGAAAATAGCCTATAACGTGTTTGTATCTGTGTCTCGTGTCCGTGCTTCATAGATTTGAATTCTAAAAAAATATCAAAAACCAAAACTATGTTATTAGAAGCTATTTTATTTTAGTTTTCAAATTTAGATTTAAGTTCTAAAAACATAAAAATGTAGTCACCAAAGTAAGGGAAATCATATATGGAAGTAGTTGTAGGCTTAACTTTCAAAAACCCAAAAAAAAAAAAAAAGTTATGAAACAAATCCTAAATTTTACTTAGGGAAGAACAATAATACACAATCATAGAACACAGTGATTGCTTCATTTCCATCTAAACGAATAATTACCCAAAATGAATAAGTTTAAAGTGTTCGGGCAATAAAAAAGCTAGAATTGAATGAGTTGTCGTAATTAGTGTTTTTCAAGTGAGAAAAAATACATAGATAGAGATTGAGAGAATACCAGTAAAATAATGGGAGTTTATGAATCAGTGCAAAGCCGCTAGAACGGTGGCGGCTGCGGCGGAGAGGCGGCGGCGGCAACACTTAGCTGCTGAAAGAAGCAGCGTGAAGAAGAAAGAGGAAGCGTAGAGGAGTTAGGTCTTTCTTTTATGTTTTTTTTTTTGTTTTTTTTTTTTAAGAAAAGGTCTTTCTTTTATTTTTAATTTAATTTTAAAAATTGGGCTGGGCTTTGTTTTTTTAATTAGTTTGGGGCTGGGCTTTAAAAAAAGTGTGGGCTCATAACTAAAAATATGACTAGAATTTACAAATTAATTAAAAAAAAATAGCTAAACATATTTAGATCTTAAATTTATGTATTTTTTACTCGAATTCTAATTAGATTTTATTATAGAAAATAATGACAATTGTACATTTCTTATATTTTATTAACTTTTTTTAATATATTTTCGTAACTACGTTTGAAAATTTAAAATTCTCTCCCTAATTCGAAAATTTTTTGCTTAATGTTTTCAAATATGATTTATAATCGTACAAATCTTCATTGACTATTGTAAATCTTTGATTGAACTTAAAATAAAATTAAAATGTGGTTGGGAGTAGTAACTTATAGGAGTCAAATAAGTCATTACTGAACAGTTTTTTTACTTTTTACTTCTTGTTGAACAAATCACAGACACGCCATCCGCGTTTAGACATGCAACTGACAGATGATATCCAACGTTCCTATTGAAAATTCGGCAGCCGAAGAAAACCCAATGATCTTATCCAACTTAAGATTATCGAGAGAGTGCTATTTTAGCCACAAATTTAAAGATATAAATGTTTTCGAGGTAAGCTTTCAAATTCCTTTGGAATGATCCAAGTTTAACAAAACACATGAAGTTTGTTAGTTTAACTTAGAGGTGTGCTTTCAAATATTTTTCAAACGTGTTTAACTATTCAGTAGATGTATGCTTTCAAATAATTGGGAGTTGAAAGTGTCGAACTAGATTACCACCCATGATAAACTAAACAAACACACCACAAATGCTTTCACTAACTTGTCTCTCAATAATTGATTTGGAAAAACTTATGCCTCACATTTTACCTTTTTTTTATTTGTAACTGTTTGGTTAATGGTTTTTCGATTTACTTAAAAAAACAAAAATAATTATCCAATTATGAGAAATTGCACAAACTACTCATAAATTATATATGAGGTTTATAATTTTTTTTTCAAGTTGGAAAATAGGGATTACAATACCGACTCTTACAAGGTTCAAATTCGTGATGTTAGTGTTGAACTGTTTACAACCAAACAATGAAACCATTACGCCCGTGACTCTTTTGGTGGTATAATGGCGTTGAACTCATCTACAACCAAATAATGAAATCATTGCACCATTAATTCATTCGATAATAAATATTACGATTTAAAAGTTAAATTTAAATATTATAATGGTGGATAAAATTGTCAAAAAAAAAAAAAAAAACTTTCACTCCTAAATTACATTAGAAATAGGAGCAGTAATGGAGCAGATACATCACTAAAATCTAATGGCTAGCAATACACTTTTTACTAAGGACATAAAATCTAATGGCTAGCAATACACTTTTTACTAAGAACATACAATCGAATGGTTTTATTCTTTGATTATACGGTTCAACACCACCATAGATCCAACCTCGGCCGCAAGCTTCATGGCCTCATATTGTTGGTGTTGGTGGGGGCACATCCTGAAAACCTAATCAACCTCACAAATTCTGGAACCAATCGCTCAGAAGACAGCTCGATCGACTCCATAACTGCTCCTGTTTCTTCTATATTCATTTCTTCTTGCTTGGTTTCGATTTGAGGTAACAATCGAAATCACTCACTTCGCTTCTCTATTGACCTAATTTTGAACCCATTGTTTCTATCTATGTTTGCTTTTAATTGTATGTACCTCGATTAACATTTGGATGCCAAGGAAACCTGTAGGGAATTAATTCTTAGGTGGCCACCATGGATTGATCCCATCACCTTATGCACACCAGGGCCCTCTATGACCAATTGAACCACCTCATGATGGTTATTGAGGTTGTAGTAATAACTCGTCTGGATGTGATTTTTTGTGGAGAAATCTCCTTGGATACTCCAATAACTTGTTTTGATTTGTATTTTTGTAGAGTGAAGTTATTTTGTTGATTGATTAGAAATGATTAGTTATTTTGAATGTTTGCAATAATTCATTTGGTTGTGGTTTTTTGAGGAGGAGTTGTAAATGCTTTTGTTGGAAAATCCTTAGGTAACCGAGAATATATCAAAACTTGGATACTTTTCTGAGATACAAATTAAGTTTTCTTATTTGGGATTGGTAAATTTGTCTTAGGTTCAACAGGAGGGTGGATATGTCTATCATAACCAAACTTCCAATTACTTTGTACTCTAAGATAGAGTCCCTATTCAAGGTTTCCTTCACAACCCATCTTGGCAAAGGGTTTGTATTTTTGTGGTTCATCAAACCCCCTTAAGGGTGTTTGGGGGCAAGGAGATTGATAATCATTATGGGAAGCTTGAACACCTGAGTTTCATATGAAGAGAATGATTATGGAAATATTCGTCAATGTATAGGAGATTAAAATAGAGAGAATAAAAAGTAGTTATAGGGAAATGGGATTATGGGGGTAATGATTCTTGACGGCCCAAACATAGGTAAGAAAACGATTTTCCATATAATCATTCTCATTCTCCTTGCATCAATCCGAGAAGTAGTTCCTAGGAAAGATTATGGTTCTCGGGTATCCAATCAATTAATCCCCCGGGAAGTCCGCACCAGTCATTTGAGTCTTTATATAGGTGAAGTGGAGAAATTCCAATTCATGACATAATGTTTTGACACTTACTCCCTTGAATTTTGTAATATAAGGCTACCTTGTCTTTTCACTTTCTTTTGCTAAAATTACCATATAAATGTTCAGTTGATTTTATATGATTTTTACACAGTTTAATAGATCTTTGAAGAAATGCGACGCAGATAATGACCAGCAAAAATCCTTACAATAATTCAAACAAGAATATTATAAAGAGAACATAGTTTTGCTGCCTAATTTCCACCACTAAAATGTCTTCAGAAAACTTTAAACAATAGAGGGAACAAAAAATACGACGGGGAACAGTGGCTTTGCCTTTCACTAACAAGCCACAAAGATTATAGTCTGTCCACTCTCATTTCGGTGGTTTTTTGATATCCTAATATTGTAAGGTCAGTCGGTATGTCATGTGACATTGGTCGAGTGCGCGCAAGCTGGCCTAGACTATATATATATATATATATATAAATTACGGTTATTTTTTGTAACTCCTTATTGATTGGCTCTTTTGTACTATTCATTACGGCTATTTTTTGTAACTCCTTACGGTTATTTTTTGTAATTTCTCTTGTACTATTCATTCATCAATGAAAGTATAGGTCAATAAAAAGCTTGCTAATGCATAGAAAAGTCAATAACAGAAAGGGAAAAAATGCAACATAAAATTAACCCACATCTCCAATACCTCATAATTCATTTAATTTTATTCTAACATTTGTACGGTCACAGTAAGCAATAACAATCACTGTTCTTATCTTATATAATTCAAGCTCCATGATTCTTTCTCTGATGTTTGGTACCTAGAGGAAGGTTCTGATTTAATTTGAACTCTTATCATGTTTTTTATATTTTTCTTAATGTTTCTGCTTGCTGGCTTTTCTTCAGTACAAAAAGAAAGACGATGTCGGGTCTGATTGATGGTCTCCCTGATGCAGTCGCTCTTAGATGCCTTGCTTTTGTCCCATATTACCTCTACCCTAAGTTGGAACTCGTTTCTCGCTCTTGGAAAGCTGCTTTTCGTAGTGCCGAACTATTTAGAGCTCGAAGGGAAGTTGGTTTATTTGAGGATTTTCTAGGTGTATGCTCTCATGAACCAAATAATACATGGCAGCTTTATGACCATCTTCATAAGCTTTGGATCACTCTCCCTGAACTTCCCTCAACAACAAGGCACCTTAAGAATTTCGGCATTGTCTCTGTTTCTCAGAAGCTCTTTGTTATCGGTGGTTGCAGTGATGTTGTTGATCCAGTGACGGGTGACCGCGACAACAACTTTTCAACCAATGAGGTATGGTCATTTGATCTCGTTACACGAAGGTGGTCTATGCGAGCACCTATGCTCGTGGCGCGTGCTATATTTGCTTGTTGCGTTGTGGATGAGAAAATTGTAGTTGCAGGTGGCTTCACCAGTGTAGGAATATCAACTACCAAGGCAGAAATGTTTGACATTGAGAAGGATGTTTGGATTCCATTACCTGATCTTCTTCGTACTCATGAATCGCCCTGCAGCGGATTGGTGCTCGGAGGGAAAATGCACGTAGTGCACTTAAGGCTGTCCACCGTGCAAGTTTTTGACAATTTGGAACTAAAATGGAGAGTTGAGGATTACGGTTGGCTTACCGGTCCAAAGGTTGTTGTTCGTGATTCACTCTATGTCATGGATATGAGCCTAAGACATATCGTCAAGCAGGATGGACGAGACACGCAGGCCTTCATTTCAACATCTCAATTTTTTCCAAGGCTCGGGTGGATGATGGTCGGTTTTAGAGACGAATTGTTATTTATTGGAGGTGTACTTCTCCCTAATCGCTACGGTGGAGATCTCCTAAAACTATCCGACATGCATGTTTGTAACGTTGGGGATGAGAAACCAGTTTGGCATAGTGCTACTCCAATGAGTCAATGCAAAGGAACTGTTTTTGGGTGCACGGAGTTGAAAATATAGGATTTGAATGTTAACTTTTCTGGTGATGTTGTTTTGTTGGGTTTAAGGAAACCTCTTCTGAAACACTTTCTGGGTTAATTTATAACCTATGGTTGAATTATACCTAATAACTTTAAACTTGGTGTAGCCACTATACTTTGAAAAGTTTTATTTCAATCCTGTACTTTGAGATAGAGTTCCTATCTCAAGGTTTCTTCTCAACCCATCTTGGTTAAAAGTTTGTATCTTTGTTGTTGATCTAGTCTTTGAGGCAAAGAGAATGATAATCATCATTATAGGGAGCATGAAAATTAAGAGATGAGTATGGTGCTAAGACATCGATAGTCTTAACTAGCACAATATAACTAACACTGAAAAGATAAATAATAAAACACACTATATTTAGATAGTAGAGATAAAAGTTACAATACCATTAACCTTGCGAGAGGGCTAAGTCTCTCCCACCAAAGTATTTGTCAAGACAATGCCTTATATTTTCCTTCCATTCAGAGACCCTAAACTTCTTTATTTATACAAAGACATTAATAACTAATTACTATAATACATATATTCCTATTCTACCCTTAGCACTCTATCATATTCCCATTATGAAATCCACCCTACATATCCCAAAAATGTGCAAACTATGAAAAGAAACTATGAAAATAAAGAATCAGTACAAAAGAAACATAATGTCTGGTTTGATTGATGGTCTCTTGATGCAGTCACCCTTAAATGCCTAGCTTTTGTCTTGTAATACATCCACCCAAGTTAAAACATAGTGCCAAACTATTTAGAGCTTGATGGGAAGTTGGTTTGTCTGAGGATTTTCCATGTGTATAATGTCATAATCCAAATAATACATGACAAATTTATGACCTTCTTCATAAGCTTTAGATCAGTCTCCTTAAAACTTCCCTTGTAAAGAAGACACCTTAGGATTAATAGCTTATACTCCTTTTGATAATCATTTGATTTTTTATTTTTAGTTTTTGAAATTTAAGCGTACAACAATTTTCTTTCTATATATTTTTTCCTTACTTTGATATTTATATCTCATTTATATTCTTAGAAACCAAATCAAAATTTGGAAAAAAAAAAAAAAAAATCTAAAAACCTATTTTATTTTTTCCTTTAAGTAAACATGGAAGTTAAATACATGGTATGATATTTGAGAACGATAGGTTTAAATTTCTAAACTCTCCCTATCTCCTTTCATCTCATCAATGACTAACCCACTGCATTTCTTTACTCTATCAAAAGGACATGTTAATGACTAAGAACCGTTACTTTAATTTTTCCGATAATTTTGAAACATTTATACAAAAGAGTAAGAAAATAGTATTACTTTTGGAACAATGCATGAGATATTTTCAAAAAATATAAGATTCTAGGTAGGGGTGAATATGGGTTGGGTTGGGTTGGGTTGGGTTGAGGTGATTTTCAACCCAACCCAAAAATTCGGGTTGGTCAATTCTCCAAC
>JBBMEF010000023.1:3183463-3196053 GCA_037832685.1 Sicyos baderoa
TACAAATGAATAAGTTTGAAAATTGTGCTATACATGAAATTATTTTATTTTTTTGTAATATACATGCAAAATCCCCCCCAAAAAAATCATCTCTTCATATAATTCATAATTATATTAAACAAAAGAAGAAACAAAATGAAAAAGAAAACACATTAATTGAGAGTCTTGAAAAACCAAAATTTTATTTTAATTCATAATACTCACTTATTTAAAAAATTTATTTTGACATCTAAATATGGTAGATTCGTACAAATTGTGTCGTGAAAAAGTCGAAGTGTGAGGAGTTCGTAACCACACCAACACTCAAAAAAAAAAAAAAAAAAAAAAAAAAAAAAAAAAAAAAAATATATATATATATATATATATATAATAAATGAAAATAAAAAATGGGATTTTTCAGAGTAACAAAAAAAAAAAAATCTATAGATCAATTTTTTTTTTAAAAAAAAAACCAAATATATCAAAATCTAATTCATTCAAGCTAAATTTATAGCCACAAATGACTTAAAAAATGAAAGCCACAAACTTTAATGAGTTAAAATTGATGACTTAAATCAAGCTTTCTTCTTTTTTTTTTTTTTTTAACAACTTAAATTAACTTAAATCGACTTAAATCAAGTTAATTTATCAAATTTAACTTAAATCAAGTTAAAATTGATTGAAAACTTGAAATATTTAGATATTATGAAATTTAAAAATTTATATATTTAAAATAGGGGTCTACAAAAAAAGATAATATCTAAAACCTAGAACAAAAACATTTCAAAAAAAAAAAAAAAACTTAGAACAAAATTATCAAAAAAAAAAACATATAAGAAAAAGGAAAAAGTGTAATGCAAGGGTATTTTTGGGGTTTGAAATACGGCAATTCCCCCCATTTTCTCTCAAAAACCCTAATTTGCAGTTCTCTGAAAACGCCCTAATTTCCCTTTCAGTTCACCGGAATAATGGAAGAAACGCCGGTGGAAGAAGGCGATACCAACAAAGACGTCGATGTTGCTCCGGCCTTAATCTCCGTTCACCCCGACGAGAAATCCGTTGCCGTCGCCGTTGGCTCCGACCTGCGCGTTTTCGATCTCGTGTGAGTTTTTTCAGTTCGATTCACTAAGATTACAGCGGATTTCTATCACTAATTCTGTTTGAAATCAGAATGGAATTGTATCCGCTTTGTTGAACTGGTTGTTTTGTGTTAACTGCAGAGGTAATTGTCCTGTTTCTTTGGTTGATGAATCTGTGGGATCGTATCATAAAGACTCCATTAGGACGATTTGTTATGGCTCCAAAGGACAGCTTTTTGTATCTGCCGGTGATGATAAGACTGTTAAGATTTGGTCGACTGAGTCTTGGCGTTGTATTTATAATGTGTAAGTTTTTTTCTTTTTTCTTTTTTCTTTTTTCTTTTTTCTTTTTCCTTTTCTTCTGTCTGTTTGTTCCGGGCGATTTATAGCGAAGATGTGTCTCACCTCCCGTGTCTCCATTCCTTCGATGTCTCGTCCATTTGCTCGATGAATTGGTACACCAATCACTGATTGGTGTGGTTGAGTGATTGTGGTGCACAGACACACGGCGGTGTCCAAATCCACAAGCCCCGAAAGAACAGGGCAGCACGCTTGTTTGGTGTGGTCCCCGATTCCGATGTGAATCGGCCCGCCCAACAAGTCCACACACGCTCCCAGCTTCAGCGTGTCAATCAGACACGTCAGAGACTTGGGAGGCAGCGGCGGGCATGGCGTCTCCGGCTATGGCACCACCGGTGCAGGCTTCACTGGCAGTGGCGGACTAGGCACTGGCACGTAGGGTGGCAGTGGGGGTTTGGTTACCCGCGGTTTTGGGACATATGGGGGAGATGGTATTGGTACGCATGGTGGAGGGGGTTTTACAATTGGTGGTTTTGGGACATAAGGGAGATTGGGAGATGGTTTTGGGACATATGGGGGAGGTGGTTTAACGACGGGCGGTTTTGGAAAAAAAATTATAGCTAGGATGTTCATTGGCTGTGGATTATTGAACTGATTGGTGTATTTTTTCATTATTTTCTCGTCCATTTGCTTGATGAATTGGTACACCAATCACTGGCTTTAACATTGAGCAAATTTCATTCATTTGTGGGTTTATAAAGTGGGGCTGTATTCGGCATTTAATTTGCAACTGTGTTCTAGATTCTGGATTATCTGGAAAATTGTAACACCAGTTGTATGCTTTGTCGTGGTCTTCCTTGTGTAATATGCATACTGAAGTTTTCTTAATTTCCTTGAAGGTGTTCTGAGAAACGAGTCAGTGCGGCTGCCATTTGCCCCAACGGTCTGTATGTTTGTTTTGCTGACAAGTTTGGCGTTATCTGGGTTGTGGATCTTGATGGGGGAGTTGATGGAAATCAACCTCTGGTCAACAAGAAGGCAGTGTCGTTGCTTTCACATTATTGCAGTATAATCACTAGCTTGGTAAGCAGTTCTCTGGTAGCCATCCTTTTTCAGTATTTAGATGTTTTTTTTTGTCTCGAGGGAATCGAGAGAACTATTTTCGTTTGGATTTATTTTAACTTTCACTATGGTGTGGTGCCTATGTCCTGTTTCATTTTTCTTTTCTTCTTGCAACTCATTTTGTTGGTTTGTGTTTATGATGCTAAATACTTTCACCTTTTTCCTCCTCTGATAAGGAATGCATTGACTTTTTAAATTTTAAACATCTTAGGTAAGGGACTTCATAGTGATTTATATTGGAGTTTTAACCAATGTTTATTTTCATCACTTTTTTTCATTTATACAATGTTATTTCTCTTTTAGGAGAGGTTCAATATTCTTGTTTACGAAAATTGAATTGTGAAGGGCACAACCCCATGTGATGTGAGAAATAGTAAATGATTCATATAAATCACTTAATGGTAAATGTTTCAAATAAGTCCGATGGGTGGATGTGGATAGCTCATTGATAGCCCATCCCACCATATGATTTGAGTTTTAACTTTTATCCAATGAATGGCATGCCACAAAAAAGAGTGAGTTTGGATAAATGAAACTCTCGGTATGCAGAGAGTGGGCGAGTAAATGACTATTTCAAAGGAGACATGGTGGTTCTTTTTTTTTATGGGATAATTGTGATGGGTGTGGATAAGGCCCTTTATCAGTAAGAAGTGAGGGAGACCGTGAGTTTAAAGGAATAGTATCTTCCTTGGTATGATGGTATCTGACTTTTTGATAGACCACGACCATAGATTCTGAAGAAAATTCATACGGGCTTATGTATGCTTTGAAAAATATCCTCACACCAAATACCACTACCAGTATGGAAACATCCGGTATCATGAGAACTTGGAAAGTAAAAGATCCAAAGGAAATAATAAATGGGGTTTTTTTTTTTTTTTTTTTTTTTTGATATCCATGAGTTTTCGGGCCAGCTTATGCACATCTGCCTGATCCTACAACACTTGGATGTCGATGAAACATGTAGGAAATTATTTCTTAGATAGATGGTCATCATCGATTGAACCCATAATCTCTCAGATCCCTATGACCCTCTTTGACTATTAGTCCAATCCATGATAGTTGGATTGCGATTGATCATCGATTGAACTCATATTTCTTAGATCCTTATGACCCTCTTTGACTATTTGTCCAATCCATGATGGTTGGATTGCCTTTGCTATGACTTATGAGAGGATTGACTCTTTTACAACATTTAGAGGAGGAGTGCATCCTTGTAGCTTCATTTCTAGTGGTGCATATTCTGCTAAGTTATCAATGTAGATGTTTTCATTTCCTATAAAAAAACATATTCTGCAAAGAATCTTCAAAGGATCACCATCCTTTCTTGATTTATGATTAGGTTATATAACATCTGGAGCGTTCATTTTCTTTTTCTATAAAGCTTCATGACCAATTACTGGATGGGATTATTTGGGACCTTGAAAATTTGCATTTGAACTAGCATCAAGGGAGTGATATCATTATCTGTGGAGAACAGGGCCTTGGATGCTCTTTGAGTCATGGTTGAGCTTAACGGGAGGGTTTTATATCACAGATTTGTTTATGGGTTTACAGGATTTGGAGGTTTGCATATGCACTTTTTTCTTGGTTGTGATTGACATTGGTATTGTCTTTGGTTTTTGAACAGCTATTTTGTACTTTCATTCCTCTCCATGAAAAATTCTTCTCTCCAAAAGCCACAAGATACAAAGCTGGATGAGGTTGATTCATATGATATACTATGAAATATTTGCAATAGTGGGGAATGTTTGAGTTTCTACTGTTTAGTGTTTTTCTGTTTGTATCGTTCTCAATTTCATGCAGTTACTTCAACATAAATAATATCTTTATTGTTGCAGGAATTTTCACTGGATGGGCGGTTCTTAGTTAGTGCAGACCGTGATTTTAAAATTCGGGTAATCATATTCTCTCCTTATTAATTATGATGAGTACCTCGTTGAAATTAACGTATTTGAAAATGGTGTTGCTTTTGTTGAAGGTTACGACATTTTTCACAAAATCTGTGAATGAAGCTCATGAGATTCAAAGTTTTTGTCTAGGCCATACAGAGTGAGTTTTCATGATCTAAATCTAATATGTTACTTACAGTCAATAATGGTGGCATCTTTAGGCGACATTTTTTTTAATTTTGATTCTTATGTTTTTTCCATGTGCCTATTTTAGATTCGTATCCTGCATAGCTTTCATTTCCAACCTGGAGTGTCCACATGGATTTCTTATCTCTGGAAGTGGAGATTCAACTGTAAGACAATGTCATATGAACTCCTATTTTTCTTTCTGTGCAGTATGTGATTGTGAATTACAATCATATTTTGTGGTATTTTCAGGTACGATTATGGGATATTCTCTCTGGATCACTCCTCGACACTTGCGAGATTGGAGCTAAGGTGTTTTTCTTGTTCTGAGATTTTCTTGGACCTCTAGTGTCTTCTTCAATTGTTTTTAAAAGTCGAATAAAGGAAAACATGGAATACTAGGTTTTCTCTCGGAATGATTACCTTGATTTATGAACACTAAACTAGGACAAGGTACTTGTTAACTTTGAGAAAAGAGTTTGTTGTATTTTCTATGAAGATTGTCTTTTTAGTTTTTATACCCGTGAGTGTTCAGGCAGCTTACGCGCACCTTGACTATTTTCATGGGACATAACGTTGACCCTACAACTTTTGTTTATCAAAAAAAATGGTAAGAAATTAATTCTTAGGCTGGCCACCTTGAATTAAAACCGGTTTCCGTTTAGTTCTCCAAGGCCATCCTATCTACTCGGCCATCCAAATAAAGATTAACGTAAAGTATTTTTGGATTGTTCATGATCTCTTAAATAAAATGGTTTATCTCGTCTGCCCGTAGATGTAGATAATACAACAGTAGTAAACTACGTAAATTTGTATGGTCATTTTCTGGCGATTCTTTAATCATTGATTGTTGTCTACGATTCTCACATAACATGAGGTATGGCTTCTTGATTTCTTTCATTCACTAATTTATTGAAGGTAGAACATTTAGAGTCAAAGGAAAGAGAAGGCTGCCATTCCGCTGTCACAAGTCTCTGCACAATTGGCGATGGTTCCCTTGTTGCAGTGGCGGTTCAAAGGCAATTTTCTCCCCTCTATGCTCACCTTTTCCGTCTTTAATGGAATCCGCCATTGAATCTATATCCTAAATCACCTTATCATTTCTCTTTGTGTAGCTTGCATGGAATAATTTTGCTGAATTGTGACCTCTCAAATCATACTCTATCTGTAGTCAAGGTAAATCACTCGTGCCAACTGGTGCATTATTTTACGAACTAAACTTAGGTACTTGTTGGTGAGTATGGTGTCGATACTTACCCACACACGAGTCACATATTTTTGTTTATTTATCTTTAATGATGTTAAATCAATCTTTTCATCAAACATTTCTCTTTCTATTAATAAAAAACATGTGGCTCATGTGTTGGTAAGGTAAAGACACCATACTTACCAACAAGTATCTAAGTTTTGCTCTTATTTTACCAACTTCTTGGATGGTTTGTGATGACAAGATTTCATGTGCTTTTTTTAAGGATGGAAATAAATACATATTTTCTTTTGTTTTGATATTTGTTACCATTCGAGTCCGCCTAAACGCACATTAGATGCCCTTGTTTTGAAATAAGATTCATTGTTCGCACATTGGATGCCCTTGTTTTGAAATAAGATTCATTTTTACAGTTTTGATAATTTCAGGTGGTTTCTATAAGTGAGGAAACTTTCATCCCGACTAGCCTATCGACCGGATGCTCGACTAGACACCTATGGATGGTAACCGGTGCCTCCAGTTTGCACGATTTGGGGCACTCCTCTCTGGCTCGTGTCAAGGCCATCGATGGTTTCAACAAAGACAATACCGATTCCGTTGGGAACGAGGTATCCATACTGGAAGACAATGCAATACCTGGGGGAAAGAAGCTGCTCGAAAAATTGCAGGGAGGCGTGTCGTTCGACGAAAAAGTGTTCTTGGCAGCTGCTGAAGCTGTTAAAACTGCAATGAGCAATCTGTTGACCAAAAAACAGTACTCCAGTGAGAAGCGAGACTTCAGAAAGAGAACCAGGAATGACAGAAAACTTAAACAATGATAAAGTTTTAAGTTTGGAAATCAGCAACAGTAGCCTTTTTTCATGTAAAATTAGTTGTTTATTCAACCTTTTTGATTTCAGAGTTTTTTTAGTTATTAGATTATTGTGACAATGTTTTAATTTAATGCAAGTTGCTCTACTCAAATATTTTGAAGATGAATGTGAGAAATGACCAAAACAACCCTACCTTCACAACTGTTGTTGGTCTCTTTCTCTCTCTTGGATGAAAACTGGCCTATACTTTGTTGATAATAATATTTATTTATAATACATAATACAAATATTAATGGTATTTATAGTATAATATAATATTATTTCAAAAAAATGATATGACGAATACTTTTACCATTTTTCTATTACTTTTTGTATTATATATATGACCGCACGAAATGAGCAACACCTCAACCCGGTCCAGCCCAAGGGACACAATTTGAAGGGGGCAGGTAAGTTCATTAATGGGCAAATAATATGCAATAAACATTAAATAGCTTAAATTTTATAATGATATAAAGAAATGATTTGAGAGTGTTTAATTAGTGGGATTTGAAATACATTTACATCAAATGTCAATTATTGAGGAAATTTAATGAGAAAAGGACCTCCAAACAAAACAATCATCATTTTGAATTCTTTATCCTTTTCTAATAACTCCTAACACTAAACTATTGACCATATTTACGTGGTCTTCTAAAATTCTTCCTCTTGCCCACATTATTATTAATCTTATTAAAATTAAGGTTTACATATCATTATAATTTCAACACTTTTCGGTTTCATTTCTTTCAAATATCTAATATTAACTTTTTTTTATTTTAAAAACTTAAATTTGATCTTTATAAAATTTTGAAATTAATATAACAAACTTTTTTCAATGAATAATTTTAATTACAAGGGCAAAATATGAACATATTTCTAAAATTTATAGAAGAATAATATAATTTTTTTAAAAACAATTCACACAAAAAATTATCATAAAGACTTATTTTAAAACTTTTTAAGTATAGAAATTAAATTGAACAATTATCGAAAGTTTATAGACCAAAATAAAATAAAACTTAAAGTATAAAATTAAAATGATATTTAAACCTAAAATTTATAAATAAGCTTAAATATATTCGAGTTTAAACTATAAAAAATAAAACATTTCAACTATGTTGGAGATTGAACCCAAAATCATATGTTGTTTTTCTTGTAGTGGTGGTAAATAATGGTGTTAATTCCTAATAAAAGGAGGAAGAAAAAGTTAAGACGACTCTGCTGGGGATCGAACCCAGAATCTCTGGTTTCGTAGACCAGCGCCTTATCCATTGGGCCACAGAGTCAATTGTTCAATGTTTTGGATTTAAATTTGAAAAGGTTTTTCAAAATAGATGCACTAAATTCATATTAGAGGAGGAGCAAAATATATACAATGAGATAGAGAGATTAACACAAGTATTTAGACGGCTGTGGAGCTGTTGGTATTTAAAGTGGAGTAGGCCTTACGACCGAACCACTCTAAATACTTGTGCCGATCTATCGTATTGTTTATATTTTGATGTCGAAAGAATTTGATAATTGCTGGAAAATTATTAAAAGGTTGCAAAATTAATGTAATCACAATTTAGAAGTTATATCTTGATAGCAAAGAATCATATAAGCTTAAGGTAGGTATGTGATGATTTTATAACAATTATTCTAAAAATTAGAATATATTTAACTATATTCAAAATAAGTGGTGATCTGTTTGATGTACTCAACAAGAAAAAGAATCGTAATCCATATAAATATATTCATAATCAACGAGTGAAATAACTTAATCCATATAGGCCGGAAATATAACTTATAATGTTAATATTTTAAATGTTGTGACCAAAACTATAGGTTCTAATTCGGCTTAGACTTAGCCTCTCTTTCTATCCCATGCGATTTGATCACCACACTAATTGGAAGTGAAGATTATCTTTACGGCCAACACATTTTAAACGTTTTATAAATTCTTTCGAAGTATGATTAAATTTGATCAATTTCTATATGATTGAACCATAAAAAAAAAAATATTAATTCTTTAAAAATATTTTTATGTATTTTTATAATCCATTTCATTTAAATATGGTCACGATTAATTTATGTATCTTTTATAAATTTGAGTATATTTACAATAAAAAACTAGAAAATTATATTTAAGGTAGCTAGGAAAATGCTACATCCTAATTAGAATGTTGGACAAAAACTTAAACGAGACGTGATTAAAATATTTAACTAAATTAAGTTTGATAATAAGATATTTTTGTCTAACATTCTAGTAAATATTCTATTAATTCGTGCAATAATTTTGAAATATCTTTTAAAAGTTAAAAGTGATATAGCTATTAAAAAAAAAATGAATATAATAATTTGTTTTAGTATAAATTAAAAGTCAAATACCAATTTTTACACTTGAAGCATGGGTTAAAATAAATTAATATCAAATAAAATAAAGGGATGATATGGTATGAATATACTTGTTAAGCAAATAACAAAATTATTATATATTAGTTTTTTTTTTTTTTTTTTGAGATTACAACAATCGGGGGTGGGGGAAACTCGAACCCAAGATCTAGAAGTCATTAGGTGAGCATTGATGCCGGTTGAGCTATTACTCTGTTGGGTTTTTTTTTTTTTTTTTTTTTGAAACACTTATATGTTAGTTTAGAGCATCAAAAAATGTTATATATGTCCCACCCAAATATGGTCTAATCTATAGTCAGGACAAGGCTCCACGTGATATAAGCATGAGAATAAACTGTCAGGCTACACGACAAATTCCTACGATCTTAACAAAAAAAAAAAAAAAAAAAAAAGGAAAAAAAAAAAAAAATTGATAATTTTGTTTTTCATTTAAATTTGAGAAACATCCAAATTGTGGTGGTTTAATTTCATCCCCATCCCCAATCTTATTTCAATTATTAGCACAGTTTAGATATTGTCTACGGGATCATAGTTTTGGTGGTATCATATCAAAGATATTCACCTTATTTTATAATGTTCAGTAGAATAGAGTTTTATGTATGTGTTTGGTATCCTCTATTCAATCTCAGGACCAAAATTTAAGTGGGTATTTGGTTTCGCATATTCGGATCTAATTCAGAATGTTATTTCCAATATAGCACCACATTTTGAGGATCATATTGAAGATATTTAACTTATACCATATTGAAAATGTGAGAAATTTTTAATATCGTTATAAGATATATGAGATACTTTCAAATATATGAGATACTTTCAAATATATGAATATCATGACCAATTAATTTTGAGCTAGTCTTTCATATTATTTAATAATATTTTTTACAACTTAATAATTAAGATGCTACGTGTTTGAATTATACATCAATATCTTATTCCTTTCTTTGTTAGAGTATTGTATTATGAAAGAAGTATCCAATCCATTATTATTTAAAATAATGTATGATCCAACTTTCAAAAAAAAAAAATAATAATAATGTATGATCCATCTATCTATTTTAATCTCTAACTCTAAAAACACGTAGGAGATACTCTCAAAAAAAAAAAAAAAAAAAAAAAAAAAAAAAAAAAAAACACGTAGGAGATTCAACCTCTAATTCTTTTAATTGATGTTATTATATTTAAGTAGTCAAGTTATGTTTAAGTTTGGCTTTAACATCATTTTCATGATTCTAAACATTGACTTTTTCTTCTTCGTTTTTTGTTTTTGTACATTTTAATGCAAAATCAACCCCGATTATTGGAAGAGAAATAATCAATGTTTTTGACATGAATTGAGCTTTAGCGATATCTTGTACGATCTAGTAATCATAAAGTTACAAATTCAATCTCCGTACCTTTAGTGTATTGAATAAAAAAAAAAAAAAATCTAAAATAATCATCTATTTAAAAATTAATTTTATATATTTCAAACACTTGTTGCTCAACTTCAATCTATAGTAAATATATATAAATATATATTTTTTCTTTTGAAATTACAATTAAAAATAGACTCGAACTCATAAACTTTTATAATCTATAAGTGTATATGGATGCCCTAAGCTACTATCCTTGTTAGTAAACATATTTGAGTTGATAGTTTCATAGTAAATAAAATGATTTTTCTTAAAAACAATTACATTTTGGAAATTCAATATTCTGAAATTTACCAATTATTCATTAGTTGAGGTGCACTTTCCACGCGAAACCTGGCCCGGACAGTCACGGATATCAAAAAAAAAAATTTTTTTTTACCAATTATAAAAGTTTGAAAATAGAATGAAACGTAAATAACTCATAATATTATTTTAGTTGTTTTAGATGAGATATAAATAGATTATCCACGTCAGAAAGTAAACAGAAACATCTGCAAACAGGATAAGAAGATAAGGTTTGTTGTTTATTTGAATTAGTCATAACATTTCCAGCTAATAATATCAATTTGATGACAAACTTTTTGAGTTAAAAAAGGAGCAATTTTAGTTGAAGTCCAAACCCACTGATTTTTTTGTGTCCAAAAAAAACATTTTTCACTGTCTTTTTTATCTTTTTAAAAACCCCCCAAAATCTTTTTATTTTTCTCCTTCACCATTAATATCTATTTCTCTTTCTCCCCTCTATTCTTCAATCCAAAAAAAAACCATTTTTTTTCTTTTTCTTTTTTTTCCTCTGCAAATGCTCATACCCTTTTCCTTGAATCCATGGTCTCATCTCATGGCTTCCTCACCGTCAGATTGGCTTTGATCAACGGTGGTGGTGATTTGTTGTTCTTGTTCCACAGGCTTACCAGAGAAACTGCCATGGAAGCCACTGAAGTTTAGCTTCCATTTTCAAAAGCTTCAAACTTTAGATCCATTTTTCCTTAAATTTAAAAAATTAATGAAATTCCCACTTTCCAAATCCAAACCCAGAAGCTAATTTCTCAAGATCTTGTCTTTTTTCATCCTTAATTTTCAGGTATTTTTTCTGATTCAAGTCAATTTTAATGATATTTTCTGATTATTTCATGTATTTGTTTATTAATTCTGACATGAGATCTGATTTTTTTTTTTTAATTGAATTTTTCAGGTGGAGAAATTAATTACCCAAAAAGCCATGTTGAGGAACAGATCTAGAGCTGTAAGTGGCAAACAAGCTTTAATGGCAGATCATCATCATCAAATTTGTCAATCTTCAAACACAAAACAAGTCCCAAATTCATTTTTTAATTCCCCAAGATTCAAAGCTTTTACACCAATAATTGACCACTCTTTAATTAGTCCCACTTCTGTTCTTGATTCCAAATCCTTTTTTTCTCTTCAAAATCCCTTCTCTTTTGATCCCAAGACACCAATTTCCCCAGGAAACAAACAGAAAATTTCAGGCCCAACAAGGCCCATTGGGCTTGCTTTAATAGAGGACAAACATGATTCAAAGCCCAGCAAGAGTGTCATTTTTAGTGCCAAGCTTCGTGTCCAAATCCCTCCGCCGCCGTCGCCGGAATCCGGCGGCGGCGATGGTGGGATTTTATATCCTTGTAGGATTGGTGATGGGTTGATGACTGTGGAGGAAATGGAGGTTTGTGAAGAGTATACTTGTGTGAGAACTCATGGGCCTAATGCTAAAATTACTCATATTTTTGATAATTTTGTGGTTAAAAGCTTTGTTCATTGTGGCTTTGACAAATATTCTATTGAGGATGTGAAGAAGAAGAAGAAGATGAAAATGAAGAATAAGAATGACTTTCTTAGCTTTTGTTACACTTGCAAGGACAATCTTCAGCTCACCAATGACATCTATATCTACAGGTCTGAACCGATTTTGAATGTTCTCGTTTCTTTTTTGTGTTTGATAGCTATTTTTATAATTATTTTCGATATTCTTTTAAAGAAAAAAATATGTTGTTAATAAAAACATTAGTTCAACCATATAATTGTATTCTCATGATAAAAATAATTATGAATTTAATTTTTTCTGCTAATAATAAGGGAATTTGCGTTGTATAGCAAATTTCCTACTCTGCATTAGAATTATAGCAACTTTTTAAAAATATTGCAAATAT
>JBBMEF010000023.1:3196153-3214054 GCA_037832685.1 Sicyos baderoa
ATATTTGCAAATATTTTCAAAAAGTTGCTATTTACTCAATTTTTTTACCTTATTGTAATATACATGCAAATTCCCCTAATAATAATTGCATTAAAATAAAAAGATTAAAAAACAAATTTGTGTTTATAATAAAAATATCATTAGTTGGAATCTCCTACTACTATTACGTAGTGGTTTAATGGTTAAGATGATTTCCGGAAGTTAAAAAGTGCGAGTTCAATTTATAGTAGCTATTTAACCTATAAATTATTTTTTTTACTAGTTTCCTTAACATTGAAATATTGTAGGTCGGACGACATGATCTGTAATACTAGTCGATGGGTATGTTTTCAATAATACATGTCTAGTTAATAGTATGACCTATATTCAATCGAAGGATACTCGATTTTTCCTATATTCTTTTTTAATAAACTAGTCAAATTATTAGGATATATTAAATTTTACTTTCCTAAAATTAACATACAATTTGTCGAATATTTCTTAGAAATAGAAACTAGAAACGGGTAAAAGTAGAAATTAATAAAAGATATGAACGTTAACCAAGAAATCAAGAAATGGTTCTACGAGTCAATATATATTATTATCAATTTGAAAGATTATATATATTAATTTAGATTCACTATTAAATTAATGCAGAGGTGAGAAAGCTTTTTGCAGCCATGAATGTCGCAACCAAGAAATGCTATTGGATGATGAAAAAGAAGAAGATTCATCTTGATTTTTCAAAATCATCTTCAATTTCTGATTTTCTGGTTCTCTTCCATTTTCACTTAAATTTCCTGCAATTTTTTAGAATTTTTTGTTTTTTTTGTTTTTGTTTTTGTTTTTTGTGATTTTTGCTCTCTCTCATGCAGATAGAGATAAGAGAGAAAGAGTTTGTAGAGAGATAAATGATAAAATATGTTAAATATATTGACTAATATGATTGCTGCTTTGGCTTTTACTAAACACTTGGAGTTTTTTTTCTTCCACTTTAATGATTATGCATATAAATATTTATACTTTTTTGGGACCCAAGTGTAATAATTATATGGGGGAATAAGATTCCTATTTCATAGGTAAACTTATCATATATCCTTTCTTATTTAATTTTGTTTTTAGGTTGGTGTCATGATAATTTGTTTTGTTGTTCGGTGAAAATCTAGTTCAATATTATGATCTCATTTATTTGAAAGTAGTTGTATCCTTTTTACATGATTTGTAATTCTTTTTCTCTAATTTGTATTAAAAAAATTTTATTTTTATTTTATTGATTGTATTAATTATAAAGTAATTATATTTTTTTTAGTTCAACAATAGATATTTGAAGTTGATCCACAACTTCATTACTAAATTATATAAGATATTAATAAAGTTATGCTTTTGTTGCTAAATAACTGCATTAATAAACTACAATTATCTTTACTATTTAGGACTGACTAATTAATTGACATTAGTTTCCATTTAGTTTTCTTTTTTCAGATTATAACAATTGGGAAGAGAGGAATTTAAATTTATAATCACTTAGGCCTCGTTTGATAATCATTTAGTTTTTAAAATTTAAGTCTATTTTCATTCAAATTTTCTACCATGTGTCCTATCCTTCTTACCCTATATTCATATTTTTTTAAGAAAGTAAGAAAATATTAACCAACTTTTTAAAAATAAAAACAAACTTTTGGAAGCTATTTTTTTTTTTTTTTTTTAAAAGTTGTTAGTGTTCTCCTACTTTCTCAAAGAAAAAGATTGATATACTATAGGTAGGTAAAACATATTGTAGAAAATTTGAGTTAAAATAGGCTTAAATTTCAAAAATTAAAAACTAAAAATCAAATGGTTATCAAATAGGCCTAAAGCCCTTATTGTCGCTGTTGACAATTTTAATTTAGTTACAGCTTCATAATCATGTATTTATTCTTAAACATTTTTTAACTTACTCGAAAATGTAGCCATTTCCTATATTAAACAACTCTCGTGCACTCAGTCAAGATAGTCAAATAGAAAATACCGCATATAAATTTAATTATAAAAATTAATATATGTTAATATGATTATATATTTAATCCAATAATTTTTTAATAAATGAAAGGAGTTAAAAATAGGCAATAGGACTCAAAGTAAACTGTTGTGGTATATATTAAGATTGATGAGATCTGTGGTTTGAATTATTAAGACCCCGTTTGATAACCATTTGGTTTCTTGTTTTTGGTTTTTTAAATTTAAGCCTATTTTCTTTCAAATTTTCTACGATGTGCTCCATCCTTCCTACCATTTATCCATATTTCTTTAAGAAAGTAGGAGAATACTAACCAACTTTTAAAAACAAAAACAAACTTTGGGAAGCTATTTTTTTTTGTTTTTAAAAGTTTGTTGGTTTTCCCCTACTTTCTTAAGGAAAGATGCATACATGGTAGAGAGGATGAAACAAATGGTAAGAAATTTGAAAGAAAACAGGCTTAAATTTGAAAAACCAAAAACAAGAAACTAAATGGTTATCAAACGGGGCCTAAATTTTTTTGTATTAAAAAAAATAAATTAGAGGAAAAAAAATAAAATTTGAAGTAAAACAAATTGAGAGGATAATGGTTGCTTTCCTTTCTTCTTAGTTTCATCCCTAAATTGCAGGCCCTTTTTCATTTGTCAAAATCTATGCAATTGTAAAAAATAAAAAAATAAAAAAAATTCTAGCTAAGACTTGGAGTTTTATTAGTGGTCAACAAAAATATAACCAATATAAAATATGTATTTAAGATAAGAAATTATGATTTTTTTTAATATAAATATCGATTTTAGAAATCGATGACTGTGAAAATAGATTGTCACTAAATTAAATAATCAATCGCGCCACCGACTCATTTAGTGATATTATGTTTTTTTTTTTTTTTTTTATCAATCATATTTAAAAGAAGAAATAATGAAAATTATAATATGATGATCACTAATTCGTATATAATGTACTTAAAATTACATTCTATGCAAAATTAATATTTTCTCGAAATGTTATAATTTCAATTATTTTTAAAATAAGTATTAAAATTTATTAATGTTTTTTTAAAGGTAACTATATCCATTAAAAAAATCAACTAAGCATAATATTATAATCATCAAATTGTAGCATCTTGCATATTGATGATTTGGAGTTTGATTTGATTTGATTTTATATTTTCCTCAAATAGTTTTGAAGTTCATGTTCAGCGAACATAAAACAATCAAAATCAATATAAGTAATATAATCTTATTTCGTATAGAGTTGGTATTATCTAAATACTTATCTTTTTTAGCAATCAATATTTTGTAGTTGACATCTTGTATAATCTAGTAACTTCAAGGTTATAGGTTCGAATCTCTATTATCCAAAATATTGTTGTATCAAAAAAAAAAAAAGAATTTATGATCGAACTAAACTATGTTTTTATTAGCCGATATTATCTAATCTTAAATCAGTTCAAAACATGCTAACAGAGCAATAGCTTAAGCGATATCAATGTATATCTAATGACTTTTAGATTTGAGATTTGAGTCTCTTCACTCCTAATTTTTATAATCTCAAATAAAAGAAAAAAGAAAAAAAACCGTTCGAAACCAAAAAAATTAAGTTTCAATGGAGACTATTTAATTCAATAAGTCTCTAATATTCTCTGAGCTTTTAAAATTGTATTTACAAGGTCTTGAACTTTAAAACTATTTATTAATTCTTTTTAAAAGACTTATTTTCTTTTTTCTTTTTGTTTTCTTTTGAGAAATGACTTATTTTCTTTTTTGAGATACAATAGATCTTCAACTTTTCAAATTACTTTTTTGTTATCTATTTTAATTATAACATTTCTGTAGAAATATTTATCTAATACAAAAGAATTTTGGGTGTTTTTTTTTGGATATTTTAATTCAGCTTTTTACAATCTTCTAGTTGAAAACTATCTACTATTTTGACTGTAGACTATTTATAATATTATAAAATTTATTGAAAATTGTTTGTCCCACCAATTGAAGATTATTTATGACATTAATTTTATATTAATTCATGAAATTTTCAACTTTTTACTAAGTTTTTTCCAATTTTCTGCACGAATATCTTTAAAAAAAATTGTCATTCATAGATTTTTTTTTTCAAAAAAAAAAAAAAAACATAAATCCTCTTTTAAAAACTTAAAATTTGTCAAAAGCTTTTTAAATACAAAACTAAAAGTTGTTTGACTTATTAGATACCCAAATAAAAAATTTCACACGTATTAGAAACGTTTGAAAAAAATAAATAAATAAAGATAAATCTAAAATTGAAGAGCCAAATTTATAATTTATCTACAAATATTTCATATAAAAGAAAGTCTAATAATAAAGAAGATATGAATTTGTGGAAATCGAAGTCTTTTTCGAAATGAGAAAAGGGAAAAAGATACAAGATAGAGGGCATCTTCCACTAGCAATTGTCGATAATTGTCCCTTTCTTCCTTTTTGTTCCAAAACAAAGTGTTCATCAAATCAACCTCCACTATGATCAAACTTTGACATTTTATCCCTAAAAAAAATGATGGTCGGATAATTTTATTGTTCGATAGTAATTCAGTTCAATATTATAATTAAAATTAATATTTAATTTTCATTTATTTGAGAATAATATTTTCTTTATAGAATTTGTGGTCTTCCATTATTCAACTTATACTAAAATAAACTTTGACATTTTACAAATACAAAATTTTGTTTGAATATTTGATACCCTAGTATAATCAAGATATTTAATCCATGAATATTTGATACCCTAGTTAGGGACAACGAACAACCACAAATCTCCACATTGATATGATATTGTCCACTTTGGGAATCACCCCTCATGGCTTTATTTTTGGGTATCTCCTAAAATGTCTCATATCAATTGAGGTGATGCACCCTTCTTAAATCCACAAGATTTTTTTCTAATCTTATTGGTGTGAGACAACTTTGTTTGCTCAACATATATACATATATATTATTGAAATAAATTCAGAGAGTGAGATTAACTTCAAGAAGGATTAATTAATTATTTTTAATGAATAGATTGATGACACCAATGGTTAGAAGTTATAGTTATGATAAAGTTAAGTATGACAATGTTGATAGATTAATAACTATCATTACCATCATTCTAGAAATTAAGAAGCTTTTTTTCCAAAAAAATAGAAAATAAATTAAGAAGCTATAATAAGATATCATTCTACACAAATTATTCCATTGCTGATCAGTTTGCCTAATTCAAACTTCAACCTAATATAATATATGTGGAAAGAATGAAAATGGTTTATAAAAATTTGACTCTTACCTTCTTTCATCACCATGTTTTATTTTATTTTTTTGCAACAATATTGTAAGAAATCACATTTTAAGAATTGAGAAGTATACGATTGCATTGAAGTAGAGTATTAGAGAATATGGAGTTCCACCTCAAAACCAATTGGCAATGAGGGGGAGTATTTCATATCTCTTATAAATGAGTTGTAGAATCCCCACGGCCTTTTCAATGTGGGACAATTGCCACAAGGTGAGTATCTCCAACATATAGTTAGTATAGATGACTCATTTTGGAGAATAAGATAAGATAAACATATTCAACTCGTACAATAATAAATTGAGGTTTTTTTTTTTCTTTTTTAATATATGTGACTATCCTAACCAAATAAATAAAACTGAGGTAGCTATATAGGGTGCCTACATACTATACCTCACCAAATAAATAAGAGAGTTTTTTTGAAGGCAAAGAAACCTCCAAGTACTAAAATAGGTAGGTAGTAAAACAACATTGAAATAATGAGGTGTTTGGATAAGTCATCTTTGTTCATTTTTAGATTTTTTGTTTTTTTTGTTTTGTTTTTGAAACAGCCACTTTTAGCTAGTAAACTAATGGTACTTGTTAGGTTAGTTTATGGTAGCAATGATTGATCAATAAAATTTAATGCATATTTATTAAGTTTGAATAAACATATATGCTTGCGTACAGCCCTTCAATTATATCCTTCAATTATTCATATGATATTGAATTGTAATACATTTTTCTCAAAAAAATAAAAATAAAACAGAAAAAGAATTGTAATGCATTTATAAATGAAAATGTAAGAAACATGAATACAATTTCTTTTTTTTTGGTACAAATTGGGGGAGAAACTACAAACTCTACAATTAGATATTAGTGTTCTTAAATAAATGAAACTTAAATACCGATTATCGAAATCGAACTAGTGACTATAGTATTCAATTAAGTTGTAGTTAGATTGATCCTAATTTAAAGATTATATTAATGATAACTCTAATCCTAACCTAAAAAGTTCTGGTTCAAAAGAAAAAAAAATCAAATAAGTTGCTTGAATATTAAGGTAATAAAAATATCTAGACCATAGACAACACACTCAAACTTGGCCACAACTTTCTAAATGCCCAGCAAAAAAATATCCAAAATATGCAACTTTAGATTCTAGCCAAGAGACAAACATCTAAACCACAAAAATTAAATACATCTTAAAAAAAAATCACTCAACCATAAAATTAAATAGCACAACAACGTTAATACAAACTTTTGAATTAAAGATTATGGTTAAAAAAAAGCCCCACAAAAATTTAGTTCGATTCAACTTAAATCGATATATTTATTAATCCGTTTCAAATATTTTTAAATATACTTAATTGTGTGTTGGTTATGAAGCTGCACATTTACAACTGGAAAATAAGTCGAGCCTGGAAGTCTTTCACTTTTATTTTTTATTAACAAAAAATATCTATAAAACAAATCTAGTAATATCTAATATTCAAGTCTTACATCATTATTGTTTCTTTATTCATAATATTGTTTAATATATAGGTAAGAAGCTTAATGCCAAGAGTATAATGCATGATAAGTTATATTGAGATGTGGTATATTCAACTAACAAACAGATCTTTTCAGAGACTAAGGACCAAGGTGGCCATGAAAGTTTTTGAAATCTTTTTATTGTTTATTTTTAGTTTTTATTTTAAAAAATAATATTTGGGCGAGAATGTTTGAGTCAATTTCTGCGTAACTAGACTATTATCAAAGTCTAATACACACGGTTAGACGACCAGTTGACAAATTGACCAACTCGAAAATTAGAATTTGTCCCGATGTGTTGATTGGATTGTGAGCCAAAATTGATCCAATGGACTGATTTACCAGGGCCCATATTTGGTTTGAATCTTTGGGTGTATCCATTTTGATGAGACAATTAGTTGAAAATCTAACAAAATATGACTCCTAAAAAAAGAAAATCAAACAAGATAGAAATGGGGAAATGAGTCATTTGTCAATATATGGTTTTGAAGAATTTGGAGTTTATAATCTAAAACAATTAAGAGAAAAGTTAATCTAAAAAAAGAGATTAAATTAAGAAAACTTATGCCAGAGAAAGTACAGTGAATGTTGTTGAGAGTGAGATTGGAACAATAATTAAAAGTACAAATAATTCAGTACAATTGGAAGCTTTTGTTTTTAGGTTTACAGCTAAGACATGATCTTCAACATGTATACAAAATCTCATTATCTTATTATGTTCTTCAATTAATTGATGCATTGCTTCCTTGGAAACTTCTTGGTTTTGTGTAGATTTGGCTTTGTTTTTAGGTTGAATTATTGGATCTATTTAGTGCACAAATAGGTTTCAATGATCTTGTTTAAAATCTTTAATTGCGTTTGTCTTTGATTTTTATCTTTAAATTAACATTACTTACTCTTGGTAGAATATTGATGGGACACCTAACCATCGTTCATAGGTTTAGTGGTTCAAGAGGACTTTGAAATCGAATATATAATGAGTTCAATTTATGATAGTCACCTATTTTTATATGATCTTAATTTTCTACTAGATTTTTAACAGTAAAATGTAATAAAATAAGAGCATCTCTTTCGAGAATAGTTGAACTTATGGACATCAATTTTTTACGTGATTTTTTTTGATGAGATGGGATGATGTGATTGTTATAGTTTAGGTGAGTTTAAATTTTGATAAAATATGTAGAATGATTTAGTGGTCAAAAGTTAAAAGCTGATACATTTAATCCATAGTAATTAAGTCGAAATGCATAAAAATATGATAAAAGATGTCTAAAATATATGAATATATATATATATATTATTGAAGATTTTAACATGTATATCATACATCTATCTTACCTTTAATGTGATGTGTTATTATTATTATTATTATTTAATTTTTTTCTTCTCAAATGTATGTGTTAATTATTTTATCTTATATCCACGGGGCAGGGCGGGCACGAAATGACTTTATTGTCTCCATTCCCATCAATCCTTTTAGTCTGCATCTCCAATTTATTTCTAAAAAAAATAAATCCACGAGTTTCAACTAAAAAATAAGGTAAAAATACCAATAACTCAATAGTTTCAACAAAATCAAGTTTTGAAACAAAATAAATTTCGATCAATGACACAAGTCCATCGTTGAAAAAGAACATTTCCATATTTCCAAATTAATTTCAATAATAATAATAATAAAATAAAAGATCTAGGGTAATAAAAAAAAAATCATCAAATTTGTGTATAGATATTTTCAAAATAAAACTACCCCGAGTTATATAAATGAAATATTATTTTTTGTTAAGGTCGCAACAATACACATATTGAAATTTGGTTAACATTCACATACTTTTTAAAAGAGAAATTGATATATTGTAGGAAACATGAAACACATGAAAGAAAATTTAAATAAAAATAAGCTTAAATTTTAAAAATCACAAAAAAAAAAACGAAATGATTATCAAACGAGATCTCAATTTTGTTCTTAATTTGATAATCAGTAATGAAGTATATTCATGAAAAAATGTAGTTAAGGCCAACCATAGTGGTAATTCAACGATATCAAAATAAGATCATAAATCAAAAGTTTATGACTTTGATCCTCTATCTCTAATCTGTTTTATTATTATTATTATTATTATTTTTTTTTTTTTTTTTGAACAAATCTCTGGTTGTTGATGAACTTTGTTTAATTATTATTGTTCTAATTATTGGATGTGATTGCAATTCATTATAGAGACGTAATATTTAAAAAAAAAATCAAAATTTTCATTATCACTCGCGATTTATTCGAAGGGATTGCCGGTTTTAATATTATTTAAAAGTTTTTTTTTTTGAAATATATTATTTAAGAGAATTTGGTTTTTCTTTGATTTCATGATCATTGATTGCCGGTTATAATAATTTTTTATGATAAAAAAGATTTTCTTTTTTTTTTATGATTATGATAAAAAGTTTTTTTTCATGAAAATTTATCATGATATGATTAAAAGATGAGTTTTCTTTTATTTATTTATTATATTATTAATATTATTAACATATTCAAGCTCAATTTAGTACGTGTTGCTTATCACACTCCAAATAATGAAACACAGTCCGTATAATTTGGAGATAAGATTTGGTCACATATTTATTTTTATTTCTGTTCTTTTATTTTATTTATTTATGATAGTTTTTGTCTTTAATCGGAGTTTCAAATATACCCTTCTATTATTTCTATTTAAAGAAAAATTGACAAAAGTATGAAGTGGCATATGCTTCAATTTTACCCTATCCTACGGCCTACCTATCAAATCTCAATTATTTGTTTTTTTTTTCCTTTCTCGTTAATTTGGAGCTTTCCTCCCTAAAATCGGAGCATTAATAATTGTTCTTAGATTGTAATACTGAAATATATTGTAGGATAGAAAGCAAATTTTGGATGGTCTGAGAAATTAATTCTAAACCCACCTCAAATTTGAGATCTCAAGGAAGCATACCAAAGTTCAGACATTAGACCTTTAGGTCGTTCCTAATAGAGATTAAATTTATAGCCTCTGAATTATTAGGTATACACTAATTGATGTACTAATGTTTGTTCTTGTTAGTTCAATTATTTATTCTCACAACCATACATTTGCTACTCTACTCATTTGATAAAATTTAACCAATACTAAAGATTTATTTAAAAAAAACAAAAAACAAATACTTAAATCCCGTTAATAACCATTTGGTGCTCATTTCACAAATTTCGAGCAACCCATACCGACATCACACAATCGTACATACACGAACTGCAGAACAAATCAAATTTACAAAGGTTCTATAACCATGCTAAACTTTGAGAGAAAGGCCTAAACATTCTAATTTTCCATTTACTTTATATATTGGAGATAAGATATGCCTAGAGAGTCTCCTAAGTGGCATTCATTTTAGAACTAATTTTCATTCATGAAGGAAGTATTATATAGAAATTGACATACATTTTGCAAGAGATCTTATATTAAGGATACTTTTGATCTTCAAGCTTAATATATGTTGATCCATATCCATTTGGTTTGAGGGGTTTCAAGAGAGCTCATTAAAATGCTTAGTGGCTGTTTGTATTTTTACCTATTATATTTAGTTATACTTGTCAACTATATCAGTTGGGTTTAGTTAGTTTTCAACTACTTTACTTTATTCATTATTTTCTATGGTAAACTATAGGTTATTGTGCTTTGAATGATCACTTTTATGAAATAATATATATATCTCTCTATCATGCTTTTGTACTCTTGTGAGGAAGGACAATAATGGTGAGAAATGTGCATGTGCTCAGGTGATCATATTGATTTCTCACAAAACTAAACTTTTTTTTGTTGTTGTTTCTTTCCTTCTCATCTCACATCACTTGCTTTCAACTAAGTATTTTAAGTACATTCTCTTTTCAAGGTCTCATCATTCATTATTTATTCTCATTTTACATCACACAAGCACTCCACACAGTTATGTTAATACTTAATAGGGTTTTTTTTTTTCTTTTTCACGGAAAGTTGGAGTTTAGCTCCCCTATATATGAGATGCCATTGACCCGTCCATCAGCTGTGACGACACTTAATATAGATGGATCTCCTAAAGAAGCATGATTAAAGTGATGTGTTCAGTTCATGGTAGCCACCTACTTTAGAGTTAATTTTTTAGGAGTTTTCTTGACATTCAAATATTATAGAGTCAGACAGTATGTCTCGTAACACTAGTCGAGGTGCGTACAAATTGACTTGAAGAGTCACGATTATATTAAAAAAAAAAAAAAGAAGATATTTAGGTTATTAAATTCAATGAGTAATGAAAGGAGTAAATTTATCTTTTCATGGATTACAAGTGAATCAATCATCAAATAGGCTCAATTTATGTTAAACTTTACTCTTAGAGAGGAGTTAAAATAGAGATCACGGGAAGAAGCTTCACTTGTGGAGGATGGCATTCAAATTTAGGGTTATAGGATTTTAGTGAAATTTATAAAATAGAAATTTTAAAAAAAAAAAAATCAAAAGAATTAGGGTTTAGGATCCTGGCCTAATTTATAGAGATTTGAAATTTTCAAAATATATTTTTATCGGAGTAGGTCTTATGTTTGAAACCTATAATGTTCTTAAAGGTCATTATAACAATTCCAATTTTCCAATGGTAAAAATTAGATAAATCTTGAGATTATATGTTTCTTTTTTGTCTCAAATGGAGTACAATGTCAGCATAGAAAATACGATGTAACATAACATGTATGAGCCTTTGTTGCAATCTCTCTCCCCTTTACTTTCCTTTCTTGTCTTTATATATTTGTTGTTTTATGCCTTTTAGAAAGAAGACTTTCATTTCTTGTCTTTAGGTATAGTGTTTTGAATTACTAAAATTAATCTATAATACTTATCTTTATGATGTGATTGTTATATACTCATCTACCTAACTATTCACTTTTTTTTTTATGATCATGTGACTATTCGTTACGAAATAACTATATGATCCTATTATATTTGGTTGTCAAGATAATTCGTAGAAGTCATAGTTAAAAAAAGGCTTAAAACAAATTGATTTGTACTACTAAACCAATATGGTGCACGTTCCTTTTCGGTAGTTCAATCCAAAGAACTTCACATTTAAGTATGCTTAACTTGAAGTAGTCCCTAGATTGGATGTTTTTCTGGGAGCTGTTTTCTTATGATGCATGCGAGTGAGAACAAAACATATTGAAAAGACCGGTGTTGGTTTGTGAGGATAATCTTCACTCTTAGAAGCGATAAAAGCTAGTTGTTAACGTGACTAGGCTGCAAGGACATAGGGGAATGTGGTGCCCATAGGGGCAAGTCCGGATTCCAAATTATTCTCGTTCAAATCCTTGGCCTAGGGCGTTACAATAAATACCGGGATTCCAAATTCTCGTTCAAATCCTGGGCCTGACGCGTTACATAATCTCTAAACATTTTATGATCTACAAAATTCTTATTCGATCAAACTTGACTTATCCTCAATGATTAACTTTTCACGAGATTACTTATAATGCACTAAATTTTGGAGAAAGACTAACCAATAGACTTAGGGTTGAGGTTGGTACCACAAAGTTATTGGGTGGTAGATAAGGTGCATTAATTCCACACACATGTACTAGGAAAGACCAATGTTGAACAATTCCCTTTTCACAATAAGAATTAAAAGGAAAATTAAAAATGTCCTTATTTTTTGTTTTAAGTTTTCTTTCACCCATATAGATATTATTGAGTGTTTTTAGGGCATCCATACTTTGAGATTTAGATCTGAAGTTGTAGGATATATTTTTAACTAAGGGGCAATATTTTTATGGGCTGGTAAGACTCTAAAAGGTGAATTTATGTGAAGTTAGATCCAAAGTAAGTACTATATAAATTATTGAGTGTATATATTATATATATATATGAGCAATACTTACCAAAGGGTGGGTAAGTATTTTTGAAATAGTTACCCACCCTTACAACCACATGTTTTTATTTTATAAAAAAATTTGATATTGATTGATGGAGAGAGAAATGAAAAAAGGTAAAAATATGTGGTTGTAAGGTGGGTAAGTATTTTCAAAATACTTACACACCCTTAGGTAAGTATTTCTCTATATATATATGTGAATTCAATACATTGTAGATATATGTGTTGTAAGAAATTTTGATTATACATTTTTAACTAAGGGTCAAACTACCAATACAATCCTCAACTTTAATCATTGTGAATTCCGAAGAATTCAGCCGAAAGAGGCTTTGAAACCACGTTAATACTATGGTGATTTTAAATATGGTGGAAATCTTACGAAAAGTCTCGGTTAAAATATCAATTTTAGTCCCTCGTCGATTTGTGAAATCTTCGTGATTCATGTGGTGCAATAAGTTTAGCATCTGCGACATATTCTTTTTGCCAGCGGGATTGATAGCAGATGTAGCATTCATGTGTACGTCGTTTACAATAAATTTATTTTTAAATTGATTAGGTGTATTTACATGCTCCAAATTGAAAGGAAGTGTGAAAATTAATATGATGAAAATATTCTTTAAGTTTTTTTTTTTTTTTTTTGAAATCCTTTAAGATTTGTTAGAAAACATTTAATATTATTAGATATTCTTTACGGTTTATTAAAATATTTATTAGATATTATCTCGAAATTATATAGAGATCATTTGATATTTGATAATTTATGAATATAAGTTTAGAGATTTACAAAATTAAAATATAAAACTTCTTCATGAAAAGTTCCCATCCATTTATATTTAGATCAAAATAATCAATATTATTAATATATTTAAATTTAAAATTACTCTAGTTATCATCCATTCAACCTTTCATTCAGTTTTGTTATCCCAAGTATAAAAATTAAACATTATTTTAATATAATGGATAAATTTATTTAATTTAGAATCATAAGAATATTTTTTTTTCCAAATGTAAAGATTAAATTTCTTTTTTTCTTTAAAGAAAAACAAAGCATCCAACCATTAGTTTCTGCATGTGCGCCTTGCTTCTGCAGTGAACTGTTAACGCTTTATCCCACGCGTATGATCGCACGTGTACTGCACTTCATTTCTTCTGCGAGTTTCAAATAAAGAGCGTGGCGTGCGTGCGCGTTGGTGCGCGTGGTGTTGAAGAGTACGGGGAGTATGGAAGGCATTAAATGATCCGGTTTGACGATCACAGCTGTTTGGTCAACATTTGTGACATAAAGAACTAAATCTTACAAATCACTCCAAATTCCAATGCTAATTTCCCAATTATCTTTTGTTTTATAAAATAAATAAAAAATTTCTTTTATTAATTATTTACTTCAACCATTCTTAAATTTTGTTTTTAGTTCTTAATTCTTGTCCTATGTCATCTCTTAATTACCATATTCCATATGTTAGGATATTATTTTTATTGGTATAAGATTTTTTTAGGTGAAATAAAAATACAAAGTTATAAAGGTTTTTATTTAAATTGAAAAAATATTATACAAATTTAGAGATCGTAATTGGGTTGTCATCCCCATCAAATAATATCTGAATCTTGTCTCTAACTTAGCTATGTCGATAGATTTTCATCGATGTAGAACAAAGAAAGTTTAAAGCCTTTAAGACAGTCATGATGAAAATTTGTGGTAAAGGTAGTTATCAGGTTGGCGATGCACTCTCGAAAGAATAAGAGTTTATTGTGAATATAAGCTGGATTGATTGGAACTATAACGATGTACTGTCAGGAAAAAAAGAGTTTAAGTTGGATATGTAGTCGTGTAAGAAATTTATTTTATCAGACCAAAGTCGAACGATGTACTCTTAAAAGTAGAAGTGTTGGTTTGAATGTCTACTCGACAGAATAACTATTTAAGGGAAGGATTAAATTCTCAAGTGTCATATGTTAGGATCTCACATCAGAAGAAGTGAAGACTTCATAGCAATATATAAGAAAGGTGAGCTATAATCCTCTAATCACCAATTAATTTTGAGATGGATGTTTATACAATATCTAATTACAGAAGACGGGACACAAAGAGGCTCAATAAAATTTTGTTCGAGGAGTGGATTGCTGAACTATAAGCAAAGTTGTTCCACAATAATTAGGTTGATGAAGGGAAGAGATTATAAGTATATAAGTGATGACAACTATCTTTAATGTATGAAACTTTTTTGCTGGAACAAAAAATAAAATTATGCCCATAATAAACAATAGCATATCAATGTGGAGATGTAAGTTTGGATTATCATCCTTGTCAATTTTATAATGTTTGTTATGGCTAATTTAGAATGCTACTTAAAATGTGAAGGATCGAGATCTACGCCGTTTGAGAGGAAATAAATTCCGTAATTATTTCAATAGTTCAATAATAATATTCAAAATATTTGAATTCATAATTGTTTATTTTTGTTATAAACTAAATATATACTTCATGTAACCATCTCTACTCTTTAGGGGTGGTTTTTATGATTATTAATATTTAAGAATCAATGCAAACTAATTATAAAGAAAAAGGTTAAAATTACCAAAAGTAAGTGAATAACAAATTGCGTAGAAAAATGTTCATATACGTAAAAGAAAATATGTTCAAAAAAGAAAAGAGTAATATTAATAGTGTAAAATATTAGTGAACGAAAATTTATTTATGCTTGTAGTAAATTAGTGAGTTTACGAAAAATTATTAAATATTTGGTGGGTAGCAATCATTTTAAGATATTAAATAAATTTTAACGTGTTAAAAAGATAAGTTAACGAGGAAAACTCTATAAATAAATTTTCTTTTAAAGTTAGAAAGAAATTTTGTATGCGACAAGAAAATATCAAAATGAGAAGTATATAGAAAATATTAGGAGTGCAAACAAAGTTAACATTTATATTAAGAAAGAAAGATGACAAACTAACTAACAGATTTGAGTTTCCGTCAACAAAAAAACAATAATTCAACGACATATTTATATTCTCATAATCAAAAGGTTATGGATTCAAATCTCTATCATCTAATTAAATTGAATAAAAAAAAAAAAATTGTATTAGATGGACTCTTCTCACGAAATAATTACAAAGGTAGCCAAAATTTAAAATATTTGCATTCATAACCATTAATATTATATTATAAATACTCGTTAATACAATTACTATCATTAATACCAATAACTATATTTGCTATTTTTTTTTAAAAAATGAACATATTTATAATTATTTTCTGATTTTGACTAATCTAGTAAATTTTGCTAAAAAAGCTCGAAATCTCATGCTTCTTAGTGGAAATATATTTTGAATAAAAATGAAAAATAAAAGAAATTTGAGAAAAATATATTTTTAATCTCTAGGTTTGGAGTTTAGGTTAACCTTGATTGATAGATAGATTTCAATTTGATTGATAGATAGATTTCAATTTGATTGATAGATTTCAAAATTAAACCGTTTTAACCTTGATATTTCGATAATTCTCATTTTTAGTCTTTGAGATAACAAAATCTTTAGTTACATAACATAATGTTGATAATTAAAATGATGATTAAACTTATTTTAAATTTCAATATATTGATAAGTGATTATTTGTTTTTTACGTTAATTTAATTTTTAAAAGAAAAGAAGTATTCGGACATTAAAAAAACACATAAAAACTTTATTGAAATGTAGGTATAAAAGTGTTCAATTTTTTTAAAATTTATGGATTAAACTGAAACTAATCTTAAACCTTGGTATTAAAAAAAGTAATTTTCTCCTTCTCAAAAAAAAAAAAAAAAAAAAAAAAAGTAATTTTCTCAACATTAACATTTAATTCTTGAATGGAAACCTAAAATGGCCTTATTGGAAGAGACCTCACAATCTTAAAAGTTAATGTTATAAAAAATAAAATAACATAGATACTTTATATAAAGTGTATTCTCATAATTTGCTTAAAGCTTTATAGGTAAATTAGTTATAAAAAAGTGTCAAACTCTCACTTGCAATCCTACTCTCTCCCTCTCTCTCACAATTATTTAGTCTCTCTTTCCAATATAAAGAGATCACCTTCTTGCATTGGCCATTTTAAATTCACAAACCACACATCAAAAAAATGCCTACCAAACTTGCAAGAAACTATTTCAATCTTTGTTTTACAAAGATCAAGAATCCACTCTCCTCTCAACCTTCTCCGATCGATCGCACGGCGGATCACCACCGTCCGACCCCCTCGGACGCGGCCGCCTCCGCCACCTCCGCCGCTACATTCATCACAAACTACAACTCCCTCTACGAGGCCACCAATTCCTCCTCCAAACCCTTATTCTCCCCCGAAACTGACGGTACCGATCCCGAGGCCTACGTCGCCGTCGACTTCATCACCGCATTCACCTCCCACCGCTTCTTCTTCTCCTCCCCGGGTCGATCCAACTCCATCATAGAATCCTCCACCACCACCACCGCCGCCGAATCCACAACACCTTCCCTATCCTTCTCCTCCTCGGACGACATCGATGCCGAGTTGCTCTACAACAACAGCCTAGCGATCCCGACCTACTCACCGGACCCGTACGTTGACTTCCGACGGTCAATGCAAGAGATGGTGGCGGCGCGTGAGGAAATGGAGGTGACTAAATCGAGTTGGGAATTCTTGCATGAGCTTCTTTTGTATTATCTCGCACTAAACCCTAAAAGTACTCATAAATATATTCTTAAGGCTTTTACGGATCTTGCTAGAGTAATAAAACCGCCATTGCCGCTGTTGCCGCCGCCACAAGCGGCGGAGGAATTGGGGAGCGGCGGTGAGACTTCCGGCAATGAAATTGATAGAGACTGATGAATTATTTAAACGTGGAGTTGCCGGAGAAAAAATGATTAGATAATGAATTTTATAATATTTTTAGTTTATAAATGTTATATAATATATATATTGGTCCCTTGAGACCTTGAATTTTGTGACATTAATTATTAGATCAAACCCTTATCTTTGATATTTTCTTTGATTTTTGTCCCATCCTTGATTATATTTTGTATGCTTTTGTTACTACGAGACAGAGCTAGTAAAATGACAGATCAACATTTAGAGTAATTTATCTTAGCTATGTTCTTATTTCTTAACACTTTTTTTAGAAAATATGTTTTTTTTTTTTTTTTTTTTTTTTTTTTTTTTTTTAAGTTTAAAGAAAAAGAAGAAAAAAAGGGGAGAGTTCCAATTTTTT
>JBBMEF010000023.1:3223373-3241305 GCA_037832685.1 Sicyos baderoa
TGGATCCTATTTTCATCAATCACGAGAGAATTTCAACATTTGTTAAATAAAGTCATGCAAGTAAATTAATATATATAAGAAAAAAATAACCCTTCCATAACTAGAAACATATATCATAAATAATGAGTTTATGTTATTCCATAAAACTTATTAGAGGTGTCACCCCTTTCAATAGGATCCAAAATTCAACTCCTAAGCCACCGAATAGTTAACTAAAGTAGTTAACCTGAAACTAAGTGCTAATATATAAGCCATGCAACTTAGGAACGGCTGAACAGCAAGGAGTAAAAGAAATATAAAACCATAAAAAAATTTACAAAAGCTTTCAAAATGGGTTTGAAAATAAAAATATACAATAATGTAGCATGTATCGATATTCTATAGGATAGTGGGAGCTATGTACTTCCAAAGCACTGCACAAACAAAGCAACCCTTTGAGTAGAAAAATACCAAAGCTCAACTAAAATAGGTTGGGTAAAACAGAGGGTGAGAAATTTTGCATTCCTTTATCGATTAGAAGCGATTACAAATAATAGGAAGTAAGCACTAAGCAGCTAAGAAGCACAAATATGAATACGAGACACGAATAAAACGCAACATGAACACAGTGGCACGCCATTTGTAAAAAATCTAGGACAAGGACATCGGTGTTGGTATTGGACCCTTAGAAGTTCGTTCCACTTGATAGACCACATACACTACAGAGGTAAGTTGCTTCAAATCAAAATGAACAATCCAACAGTATAATAAGTTGAATACTCAATCAGATAATACAATAAGATATTTTACAAGCTATCCAAGCTCATACCCCAAGAAAGATAAACTCGATAGAAATTGCAATGAACTCAAATGGGATTTAAGCACCATGAAAAACAAGATACGTACCTTAAGGATGCAGCACATATAATCTCGTCACCCTTTTCAAGAATTGCAGTGTAAAAGCCACTAAAATTTAGACGAGTAAAATTTGACCTGGAAATGGAATTTAGCACTTTTAAATATACATGCGCTGCTTGCTTTGCTTTTATTAAATGGTACAGAAAGCACAGAAATTGAAGGAGATTGAAAATACTCGTAGGATTTTTTTTTTTTATCAAAAAAAAAAAGATCCCTTCACAATTTGAATTGAAGTACCAAATTCAACTCACAATGTAGAGAGAGAGAAAATTCTTAGTGATGAGGAAAGCAAAAACTAACTGCTTTTGTTTTTAAAAAAATAACGTTGAAACCCATCTAACCTTGACTTAATTGTTGTATTAATTTAAAACCAATAGCAAAATTTAAATTTTTCTACGGCTAAAAAAACCTTTTTTGTGAATAAGAAGAGCAAAAAAAAACAAGAAATTCAAACGCATTACTCATATACGGCTTTTATTTACAAGCAAAAAACAATAACTTAATTTGTAAACAACAATCCTAATTCATTAGTCATAGCTGAATCAGAACACAACCCATAAGTCAAGTAGTAAAATAACAAAAGGACAAATTTGATGTAAAAATAACAAAGGGGTTGATTGGTTAAGCACTTAAGCTAAGCAAATTAAGCAATTACCAAAAATTGCTTTAATTAAACCCATTAAACAAAAGAAGAAGAAAAAAAGTTTCTTGGGATGTGGTGCAAAGGAGAAGCTAAAATAGACTTTTTAGCTTTGCCAGTGGCAGTTGCACCATGGCTGCCTTCTACCATCATAAAACAAGAAAAAAGGAAACTAAGAAAACTATGAGCTAGTATGCTAAAAGGTGAAAAGGATAAGTAGTTTATATTTGCAATGCAGAACAATCAAGTAATTAGTAACTTAGAGTCCAAAGATACTTACCCACAATTATAGAGAATATTATGAAGCAAATTGATGCCACTTCTGTGGTCAATGATAGGCAAAAAGCACTCATCCATAACAGACAAAGCAACTGCTAGCTTGGAATTACATAGAACCTTCTGAGCTACTTCACTGCAGAGACTAACATCTGAATCAACATCACTTCTACGAATAAGAGTCCACAAAAATCCTTCTTCCATATTTTGCTTAACCCCAAGAAGCTTTTGTAGCCTTCCATGTAACTGGAACAACATCATATAGTTCAGCTGAGTAAAACATTCTTAGCAGAAAAGGGATTTTTTTTTTTCTTCTGAATCTGAAAGGAAATAATTCCCCCAAAAAGTGAAAGAAATGAGCCATTATACTAATACATGATCAGGAGGAACCTTAGTTTTGTTCCAATTCGAGGAAAATACAACCATGTCAGGGTATAATTAACTTAGAGCAGTGGATAAATAAATGAAGGCTGTGCAGCATTCCTATATGCTGCAATATACACTTTACCCAAATTAAGAATACCATAGGTTTTCAGCATCATAATGTTAAGGATAAACAATCAAACTATGAGCTCATAAAAAAAAAGTTAACTATTTCCAAGTCTGATTATTACAGCTGAAATATTACCATTTGACATTTCTGGCCACAAAACAATGGGTTATTCACATTATCGCCAGAAGCATCATGTGTCTGAGCACATATGGGATGATCTGCAAAAAAAAAAAAAAAAAACAGTAACTTGCATATCAGTTTACAGTCATCAGAAATACAAATTAAAACAAATGCAAATCACAAAAATGAGGATTTTTGTATGCTATCTTACTAATTAGATAGCGTGGATATCCATCTAGCCAAAACCAATTGGCAATAAGAAGAGTAGTCTACCTACCTTTTAGAATTTAGACACTAGGAGATATCATCACCTTATCAATGTGGGATTCTCAACAGTCACGTATAGCATTGATAATATGATTTTAACAAGAGCCCTAGCAACATCTTGTACAACCCCAATAACCATGAGGTTATAGGTTGAATCCCCCTTCTCCAATATTGTATAAAAAATAAAAATAAAACGATGGTAGAGAAAAAGTAATATAACTACAAGCATTGAAAAAGAAGTATCTACAGGCAAAAGAGATGAAAGATTCCTTACATTTTTCCTCACAGAGATGGCATTTACATAACGCAGCTTCATCTCCCTCATGATCGTCATTGCTTGGATGTAAACC
Source organism: Sicyos baderoa (assembly GCA_037832685.1). Taxonomy (NCBI): domain Eukaryota; kingdom Viridiplantae; phylum Streptophyta; class Magnoliopsida; order Cucurbitales; family Cucurbitaceae; genus Sicyos; species Sicyos baderoa. The sequence goes on from JBBMEF010000023.1 coordinate 3,226,417, forward strand.
CATTGCAACTTCTCCACATGATTTGCATGAACAATACAAACAGTGCCAGGGACCAGATGGAAACTTCTGAAAGTTAAACAAAATATTTAAAAACTCGGGAAAAGAAAATCAAATGTCAATTAATAACGACAGAAAAATTCATGTTACAGATTATTTTAGAGACTTTCACTAAATAATCACTCGTAATTTGATGCAATATGCCACACTGAAATTCATCCAGACCTTCAGATACATCGATTTGTTGTCACCTGTTTAATTTTTTAAGCATAAAGAATTAAACTTAGTTAGGAACATGAGTTCCTTTACATATTACAGATGACAGATTAATTAATAGTTCAATAATACAACAAAAAAATAAGTTCGAACTTGAACAAAGTTAAGGTAGCCGAGAAGAAGGGCATAAACCCAAAAGGATTAATTGATTGCATTTGAATGTAACACACACCAATGTTATGGTGAACACTAACCTCAATATCCAAGCAACTTTGATGAAACGTAGATGGACAACTATCGCAACAAATCAAGTCTCCCCCATCTCCACAAATTCCACAAGTATCATCATTAGGATCGTCGACATCAACATCTACAGAATAATACCCTTTACATTGTGGTTCATTTTGTTTATTCCATGATTCCAACAGGGATTGGAGGAGAGAAGAACCATTCTGTACACGTATATTTTCAAGCGGCTGACCAAGTTTACTTCCTGCGTGCAATTCAAATTTAGAAATTGTAATAACTTCATCACAGCAGTTGCAATGAATTCCATCTCTTGTAAGTCTACCCTCAAGCTTCACCCGAGTCTTTCTTTGCGTCATGTACTGTACCTTCTCATCAAGTGACAAAATCCCCAAATCTATCATCCAAGCCAGAAGTGTCCGCTTCCTATTATATAGTAAATAACCATCATTGCATGAATTGGCGCTTTCCTCGGTATTTCGAACCAACAAAGCACATCGCTTCCTATTTTTAGTCCGAAATGAACTATGAAACCCCTTTTCTAGGTTATGTTCTGAGTTATCAAGCTCATGATGCGACGCACCTTTTTTCCTGTTCCCCTTTTTTGACTTAGAAATTAGACTCCTTGCTTTTGCCTTTTCAATGAACCCTCTTATTTTTAGTTTTCCATTTCTCTTTTGATTCTTCAACTCTTCATTCTTCCTTGCTTTTGTTATCCTTGCTAGTATCATCATTTCTTCCTCTGGTATTGGAGTAAATATAAAACCAGTCTTATAAACTTTAGTATCACCATCACCTACTTCATAGTGCTTTTTAAGCACATTATATGCCAAGGTTATTGACCAGTGAGTTCGCCCCTCAGGACTTACATAAACTGCATCCATGTACTCACGACTTAATCTGGGCCTATACTGAATTGTCCAACCAGCCGTTTTTAATATTTCAGTGATCCTCTCTCTCAATAAGCTCTTTGCTGCAGATCTACTGTATTCATCTACTTTGATTTCGGGCTTTTCAAGCTTCTTCACTTCCTTAATCTTGTCACCACAAGTGACATTCAAACTTATCGTCGGTGCTGCCAAAGATCCCTGAGATAAATCTTTTTCAGCCGGCGAAGTTCTTTTCATGTGTATTACTTTCCTAATAAACCTCTTATCTGCCGGTATACGATCAGTTGGTGGCACATTATTCCTCACCCTGTTTCTCAACTTCATACTTAAATTTCTTGCCAACCTGACCTTTCTTCCCACAAAATTCTCATCCTTCAGAGCTTTATTGCTTTGTTTCAACTTGGGTGGTCTTCCACGCCTAGGTTTCAAGGTATTCAATCCACCAGGCAATAGAGTATCATTTTCCTTTTCGGTTTGATCATTTTTCTTTTCAGACATGCGCGGTCTTCCACGCTTCTTTTTCAACGTCTTCTTTGACTCGCAGTCAAATTGATGGTTGTTTTCACTCTCCAACTTGGATGGTCTTCCAGGCTTCGAATTCAACTTCTTTCTAGGGCTAACAACTACTTCCTCAACTTCCTTTTCCATCTTCCGCGGTCTACCACGTTTTCTTTTCACCTTCCGACCCCCAGAGAACAATTCATCATCACTTCCCCTCTCAAACTTCACCAACTTCTTGTCATACCTACTGCTCTTACAATTCTGCACCACCATATCACTGTCATTCTCTTCACTATCAGCTACACTACTGCACTCCATCTTTACAGCTAAACCCGACCGCAAAATTTGATCACTACTCCTTAGTCTATCAGCCATAAGTTCTCTTTTCACTTTCTCCACTACTTTTTCCCTTTCATCTTCAATGTGCCCATCACCATCCACCTTCCTCCTTTTCCGACTCCTATTACCCATTTCAGCATTTACCCCACTACCCTTATATCCATCAACCATCACCTCCTCAACTCCGGACCGACATCCCTTCTCGAATTCCATCTCCGACGACTCTCTCTCGGAGTCACACCTGATAGAAACCGATTGAAGATTATCCTCATCATTTACATGAAGATTCTCGGCACTCAACTCCTCCTCCATACCCCAAGAACACCCTAAATCACAAAATGCTCAAACAGAACCCCCTGAACCTAACCAAAATCCCCACCACACAAAACCCATAACAAAAAAACCCTAGAAAGCAAAATGATCAAAACCCAAACCAAAAAATCGAATAAGAACAACAATAAACACACAGAAACATCAAGAAGAGAATAGAACAGATCAAACCCCGGCCATGGCAGCGGCGGAGAACAACCTTCCAAAGCTCCAATGCAGCAAATTCTCGAGAAATTGCAGAATCATGGGAGTTGAAGAACGAGATTGAAGTCAACAGGTGCGTGATTCAGCGACAAAACTCTGCATATTTGGGAATTTGAAGAAAAATCGATTTTGATATTTTGGGTTTAAAAAGGAAAACAGAAAGAAATGAAGACGAGGGGTTTAAGTCTACAAAGGGTATTCCTCAAAAAAAAAAAAGTCTACAAAGGGTGGGTTCGTACGTAATTATTGAACCTATAAAGGGTTAGAATCGTCATTTTAATTTACGATTTATAATTTTCCCTCCATAATGTATTTCCAATAAAAAATTATGAACGTGTAGCCCCAATAAATTGGGGCAAGATAATTGAATTAGGGTTTTTTATTGGGTTGATTTGTTAATTTCTTGTTACATTCCAATTTCCTCTCAATTCTCCTTTTTTTTAGTTATTTTTTTTCTTACTTTGGAGGAAAGGTAAAAATTCTTAAACTTTAATTTTATTTTTATTTTTTCCTTAAATGAATCTTTAAATTAAAAAAAATCGAAAATATATCATTCTTTTAAATGTAATGATTTGAAATTTAATTTGTGTAAATATACAATCTTAAAGAAGTGAGGTATAATATATATTTATATTTAATAGTTATATTATGAGATAACCTCAATCATTAATATTGAGTAAATCGATCATTTTTTTTATCATAACATTTTCTTTCGGTTAAAATTTGAGAATATAACACTAATATCATCTATCACAAAAAGTAGAAAAATAAGCCAAAAAGTTGATGGCATGTTGATTTGATTTGATTGATAATAATCTAATTTAACTCCACAATTATGAATTCAATACATCTTTATAGTTGAATATAAATTAACTAAAAAGAAACATTATATTATTGTGTTACACTTCTACCTTTAAGAGTTGTTAGTTATATCCATTGGCAATGTTTTTTTTTTTAAAAGAAAAGTTATATCCATCTGAAAAGAAATGAAACAAATGAATGGAAAAGAAGTTATAAAGTTTGATCAATTATTATGCAGATGAATCTTCCTAATATATTGCAAAGATAATGGCATTGTGACTAATTTTAGTGAATATAGGAACGAAAAAATGGTTTTAGAAATTATAGAACTATTATTTTATCAAAGAGATAATAGATTGTAGAAATATGTACTAAAAATGTTGTGAATATTTTGAGGGCTACTTAAAATTTTGATGTCTTAAGATTATACTATATAAATATTTGAAGAATTCAATTTATAGTAGTCACTTACTTAGACATGAATGTCCTATAAATTTTCTTGACATCAATTATTCTATTTTGTTCGAGTCGTATGTACACTACAACTATTTTTAGTGAATGATTGAAAACTATATTACCATCTCAAAGTGAAAACTTATCATATGCCCTTGTTGCATTTCCTCACCAAACATAGTCAGATTCCCAGTTCAAAACCTAAGAAAACAATTCCACATAATAAACCTCAATTGTAACAAGAATAATACAATGAGGCTCTTTACCTGTGTCCATATATACAACTGCCAGTGAAATCAATCCGCGATAGCTCATACACGTAGAAACCGTTATTCAATATCTATCCGCTTCGCAAGACATGAAAATGAGAAACCACTTCAGAAACCATTACAACTTGTACAGCTTCTCTTCTTGTTTTGCTTATTTTTAAACTTGCCTCTGATTAGTAATGTAAAGATGATGAAAGATCAGGGGTTGTCATGAATCTTGAACCCACACCCTCACTGATCTATCCCCATCAAGTCCTGCAGATGCAATCTTGTTCTCAGTTGGGTGGCAGGACACAGAAACGACACCATCCGTGTGGCCTTCGAGTTTCTGAATCATGGTTTTCTGCTGTAGATCCCATATATACACGCATTTATCCTCCGATCCGCTGACGATGTATTTTCCGTTGGTGACAGAAAATGTGGACACGACGCAATAGACATGATTCACGTGTCCCGTATATATCTTCAAAAACTTCCCAGCTGAGTAGTTCCATAGCTTCTACACCCCGAAATACAAAAAAAAATGTGTTATGACAAAAGCTATAAACTGATTGTATCAACAAGTGGTATAGAGTTATTATAACGAGATCTTGAGTGTAATCGTCATGGCTACCAGAGAATAGTTATGGCATCCTACCTATCCCAACAAAATTTAGAAGTTTTTGCACACCTACTAAGTTTCAAAGGACTAAATCTGAGCTGCATTAAAATAAATAATCCAAGTATTGTTTCTTGATTCAAAAAAATTCAAAAAAGATCTAAGTAGGGGTAACTTAATCAGTTGTTGGTCACAAAATCTGAGCTATCCTTCAGGCCTTGACTTTCAGGATTTGAGCCATTTTTACATGGTTAGTTAGTTGATGCCTGATAGGCAGCTCTTTTTTTTTTTTTTTTTTTAAATAACAGAAAATAAGAGCTTTGCCCTACCTACAGGGAACTCATTCTCGTCCCAAGACCAAACCCCATAGACAACAAGGGATTTTACCATTAAATTCACTCGTAAGTTTTGAACTTAGGACCTCCAAAGATTGGAGACTCCAAGCCTCTACCAACGCCCCTCCTCGGGCAGTTCCTTTTTATAGGATTCTTTTTTTAGTTTTGGTATAATCTCTTGTATTAAACTTAATTCATTTTATCTCAATGAAAGCTGCTTTTCTCATAAAAAACCAAATAGTCAGAGCTACATACTGGGCATAGTTCAGAAACTTGTGGGATGTACTCTGTAGTACAAATTAAAAAGACTAGCATAACTACAAAGCTTCAAATTGACTATAGACATGATTTTCTATAGACTCCAGTTCCACATCTGTATATTCCAAAAATGTCTACCAAATCTATTGAGTATGAAAATGCCAGTATATAATAATAATCTAATATCTTGCAGACACAATATAAGAAGTTTGAAATGATTTCAGAATCTTAGGCCTCGTTTGATAACCACTTGGTTTTTTGTTTTTGATGTTTGAAATTTAAACTTATTTTTACTCAAATTTCCTAAAATGTATTCCATATTTCTTACAATGAATCTTTCTTTCTTTGAGAAAGTATGTGCATGCTATCCAAATTTCAAAAACAAGTTTTAAGAAGCTACTTTTTTTTTGTTTCCAAATTTTGGTTTGATTTTTAAAATTATAGGTAAGATGTAGGCATAAATTAGTTGTTGTAGGTTTAAATTTCAAAAACTAAAAACAAAATGGTTATCAAACGGGGCCTTAACAATTCACAATTTTCAAATGTCCTATAGGCCTCCTTAAAATGTTAACTTTCTCCGTGCTGAGTCAAAACCCCAATCCTGAAATGTCACCACATATCACTCAACTGGTTTGAGCAACCAAACCACTATACATAGTTAATCAATCCTCATCTAGTTTCACCAAGAAGTTAAACTTCAAGAAATCAATCCATATCTAATTTCACTAAGAAGTTGACTTAATAATGCACTATTGCAAGAAACTTAAACAGACCAAAAAAGGTTCATCCTTCGGTATTCAAATAAGGGATCCTTGAAATTCCCCTGCAGTGAATTGATCATAATTCTTGGGCCATGGCAGAGGGATGGGAAGGCGTTAGGAAATGAAATATCTTGGATAATCTTGTGGGTGAAATTTTGCATTTATGGGCTTGGAATTTCAGGGTAGAACAGTTATTTTCAAGGAATTTTGTAAAGGAAAAAACAGGTCAACGAGAAGACCATGCCAGCATGAATTAATTGCACATTCTTATTCTAAATCGAAAAAACAGTAGGAATGTTAATGATCTAGAAAACCACTAAACTTAGCTCTCCGATTCCTCTTTCCCTATCAATTTCCATTCTTTTTTAAAAAACCGAAAAATCGGAGCTCATACTTGATGTAACTACGTTGACCCTAGGCCAAGGAGTAGGAGACATCAAAGGAATGGAGACACGGGAGGTGTCTACAAACTAATGTGACAAGGTGATCTCGAACGTGGGACCTTGAGGGGAGCACACCTCCACCGTGCCACCCCTTGGGGACCTATCAATTTTAGTTCTTCTTTGCACTCCTATACCTGGGGCTGGGGCACTACTAGCCCGTCCCTAGACTGCAACACCAGATATTTCGAAGGATATTCTAGTTTAAGCGCTCCTAAGCAGTCTCAAACCAGGGATCTCTCAAGGAAGCATGCCTTAGAGTCCATAGCCTCAACCACGGGCACTCAATCAATTTCCATTCTAATAACATTCAAACAACATTTCGCATTTCCAGCAATCTTAGTGGTTTCAAAAACCAACCAGCCAACCAGAATGATATCAACAGTAAACAAATTCCAAAACACGAAAACACACAAAAAGCAAAAGACATGAATCAGAAAACTTACAAGGGTATCATTAAGAGTAGCAACAAGTATAAACTTGCCATTAGGCGAGAACTTAGCAAACGAAACAGCAGGGACTTTATCATCGATGAGAGTCTTCAAACACGTCCCAGTGGAAGCATCCCAAATCTTACAAGACCCATCATGGCTACCAGAAACAATAAGCGAACCATCACGATTGAAATGAACAGAAGTAACAGGATCAGAGTGAGCCTTAATCGAATGCAGGCACTTCCCCGTCTTCACCTCCCAAATCCGAACCGTCTCGTCGAAAGAACCCGAAACGATGAAATTCGACTGCGGATTGAAATTGACGCAGAACACAAAATTGGAATGGCCTCTTAGGGTTTTGACGCACTCGCCGGAGGAGGAGCGGACGTCCCAGATTCGGAGAGTGCGGTCGTCGGAGGCGGAGCAGATGTAGTGGGAATCGGAGGACCAGGCGATGTCGGAGATGCCTTCGGAGTGGCCGGCGAGGCGGTGGCGGAGGGTGAGGGTGGGGGAGGACCAGATGATTAGGGTTTTGTCGAGAGAGGCGGAAGCTAGGAGAGTTCCGTCGTTGGAGAATTTGACACAGGAGATGGCGCGTGTGTGCGCCGTCAAGGTTTTCAGATGCCGGTAAGGTTTGTACGGTTGCTGTTGATTTCCGCCGCCGCTTGCCATGGAAGAGAGTTGTCGAGCTCAAAGCTGCAAAATTACGCACCATTTGCCTTTATATATTGCTTTTATTTTCTTTCAAATTTCCGTTATTTTTTCATCGTCGACTTTAAAAAATAAAAAATAAAAAACAAATTGTACATATATATATATATATATATATATAATCCATTTAAGTTCTTGCCACAAAACAATTATTTTATAACTGAAAATATTGGAAAATAAATAATTTTGTGTGGTTTTCAATGATTCTCCATCACCGAAGGTAGAGGCTACTCAACACAATCAAGGAAGTGTTATTCTTTCTCGAAATAGCTTGGTATATTTTGTTCTAGATATGTTGTCGGGAAAAAAAGGTAAAATATTAATTCATAATTAAAATAAAATATTTTGTACTTTTTTATTTAGAGTGAAACTCCTCTACGCATAAATGTATAGAGGAGCTCTGTATTTAGTATGTGTGACATTATTAAAGTCATAAAAAATTATGTTATAAAAGAAAATATTAAAAAGTAAATAATTTATTGTGGCATATAATGGTATTACATAATTCGAACGGTGTAAGAAGTTTTATTCTTTTATTTATGAGTTAGGGTGTTTTTTCCACAATTTTCTTCATTTATGATTTGACAATTCAACCATCATGGGGTTGTTCAATTGGTCATAGAAGGTTTTGAGCTGCATAAGCTGATCGGTTCAAATTTTATAGGTTGCCACCTACCTATGAATTAATTTTTGATGTACGTGCAAGCTGACCCGGACAGTCACGAATATCAAAAAAAAAAATTGACAATTCATGTATAATAATAATAAATCTACTACAACTATTCAAACTTTATAATTTTCTATATTTTACCAACAACTTTTTTTTTTAGAAGTAACAAGACAAATTTTGTAGTCATTATAAAGGAAGATGTTTTCCTATTTTAAACATTATATTTAAGAAGATACAATTTGAACTTTTTTTTGGAACATAAGAAAAAAATTGAACTTGTAGATTATAAATTACAAAATTATACGTGATATGATTTAAGTTATCGATATTATGGATAAATGTTAGGATCATGAAGTAAAAGTAGTATAATTAATTGCTCATCAATCACGGTATCATACTACAAGATATTTAAATAATTAATTACAATAATTGTTAAAAGACGGTGACTAAATTGACAGTATAAAAACTAAAGTATTATGAGAAGATTATTTGATCCTTTTATTTTCTACACCTTAAAATAAATTATTGGAGTAAAATATGAAGTTAAAAAATGCATATTCAAGATATCTATATACATACCTACTGAATCTTTTAAATAATACTCATATTCTTCCAAGACAGTTCCTGACATTTCTTGAATCTAAAACTAATAAAAACTCTCTAGAGCTATTAGTAAAATTTCTTTCAACATTAACAAAATAGTTAAAGTATACCACTCTGAGTGAATTTCTTTCATTGTTTGGTTGTAAACCAGCTCAACACCAATGTCACAAGTTCGATCCCGATAATTGGTATCTGACCTTCTCCCAATATGTACTAAAAAAAATTCCCTTATTTTTCAATCATAATTGCAGTAATGAATGTACCAATCAAGGAGGGGAAAAAGAGCAAGGCAAAAGGAAATACCAGCCAGCAACCACCTTACCAAGATTTTCCCTTTACTTAAACCAAAGGATACAAAAAAGGACAGCAATAATAACTGCATTCATCAGACAATGCTATAATTTGAAAATGGCTGATGACACACAAAATGCTACCAATTAGAAGAGAACTTCCAACTCCTATTAAGTTGGATCAGGATACAAATGCGCTGCAAAAGCAATAGTATAACAAAATTTACATTCAATGGCAGATTAACACCATCAAGAACTAGAGCTTTCTATAAAACGACGATGACGATTACGATGACGATAACGATCATCTACAATATAATAATGAGGGAAGGGGTACTGAATCTCCACTCTTCTCTCTTATTTTTGTATTTCCTCTTCTAGGGAAAGTGTTGGAAGGAAGAAGGCTACCTGGATATAGCTTTTGGTTTGTATCTCAGTAAATAAATGGGGATGTCTAGTCAACCATGCTAATGGTTCAAAATTTTCCACTCTTCGGTAAATCAAAGCACAAAATCGCTCGTGCCGGCACTCAAATGGCCTCTACAGATGTAAAGCATCAAAGCATCCTCCCTACATGGAAAACAATCTTTAGCAGACATTTCAAGAAAAAAGAAGGTTAGATATATATATTACAAAAAAAAAAATCCAAAGTTTTTTCAGCACATGTCCAACAGCTAGCAAGATATGGCCCCATTTGCTTAGTAGTTTCAAAACATCCAAGATCTGATCCTATTTACATACCTGGGTTTTTAAGGGTGAAAAGAAGACTTCGTGGTGCTAATTTCTCGTGGATTTTTGGAGAAGATGGGATCTCGTAATGCTTTAACATATTCTCAGAAGAACAACAAAAGGGAAGCATCCTAGATTCTAATTTTTATTACAATTCTAGCTCTGTCATAGGCACACAGTATTGCTCCTTTCAAGAATTATAGCTCAACTACCCTTTTGTCTCATTAGCAAAGTTTTTTGTAACTATTATATTAGATTATAATTTTGTAACTTTTTTATTCATCAATGAAAACTCTCTATTTTCTATTATGTCCCATGACTTTTATGATTCCATGCAGTCCCCAACTGTTAATATCGTTAACTAAATGATGACATTACTCATTATACATGCATGCATGCCTAGTCAAAAGATGAACTAATTTTGTTTTTTTTTTGTTTTCTTTTGCGAAAAAAACCCGAATGATGACATCTGTGTTTTCTGTATTTGGGTACCGAAAAAAATATCTCCCACATTGTCTCATGCTCCTTCTGCCCTTCCAAATGGTTTAAATCTCATCCTACTATACTTATATTCAAGTGTGTCTGTGTGCATTTGGGAGAGTGGAGGAGGGAGTGTCCTTACCGAATTCATTTGGTTACTGCAACAACCAGCTCTTACTTAAAACTTTTCCTCCTACAGGGCAAGAAAATCCACCTCATCTGAGCTCTCCTCAAATATTACATAGCTGCCATCTCGACCATCCTCATTGCCACTACCTTGATCGCTGTTATAGCTGCTTTCGGAAGAACTTATAAACATCGAATCAGATGTGTGACTGCTCAGCTGTGATTGCAGACTCACATCACTATTTATTTCGCTTTCCAGCATCTGTTCGATTTCAAAGTAACTGCAGGAGGGAGATCCCAAATACACAGTTAGAAGTGCTTTAAAGGATGTCGACCATAAACTTCTAAAGGAGAGATGATAGGACCCGGAATATGAATAGAAAATTGCGAAGAAAAAATAACATTTATAAGCAACTATTACGCATTAATTAGGCTTCATTTTTTCCAAATTCTATTCTCATAATCTGCCCAATCCCAATCCCAGTACCACACTCTTTTCTCATAACAAACTAACAAGTCAAATCCTAACAATTAACGTTACTCCACCCCCTTAGAGGCATCTTCTTGTAGCTCTTGTACAACACTAATAGGTGAAGAAGCCAGAATTTGATGGTACCAACATTCATAGCCCACCCCGAAGTCAATATCTAGTGTCGAACACATGCAAAGTATATATACCAATATACCCCAACCACCATGCCCATTCCTCAAACTACTTCTACTTTTCACTTGTCCTGACCTATAATTAATTCTCAGGACAATGTGTGCCCTAATTATGCAGGATCTAAGCAATTCTGAACTACTGCAATAATTTCCATATTTAGCTCCAATTTAACCAAATCTGACTAAAATATTGTCAAAATTGAGAAGGCAAAGATCTTACTAGTTACTACAAAATTGTTAGAATTGAGAGGGCAAAGATACAATCACACCATTCCTAACCTTAATTGCATCAAACAATGTAGGGTTCTGCCCCTTATTCTTTTGTATGCATCCCCCAACTTACCCAAAAAAAAAACTCACTGATCGGTTCACTAATTTCACCTTTCTTAAATCCGTCCAAAACTATCATGAAATCTAGAACCAAAGTTGTTTTTAATAATGAAAAAATAACCAAAAAGATAATTATGGTGTTTTTTTTTTTTTTTTTGATAATTATGCTTTTAACGACATTTCTCTTGTTTGGGTTGAATTCATTTTCTCTCGTTAATTACAATTTTTAGTTTCTATCATCGAAAATGAAATTTTCATTAAAAAAAAAAAAAAAGAGAGAGAGTTTGTAACTAATAGAACTCATATCTCTACCAAAACGTTAAAAAAGAAAATCATCCTTAACCCAATTCAACTAACTTTATATACACCTGCTTTGTTGGATGAACATTATACCAAAAACATCAATCCTAACAAGTGTTTACCTTCCTTCTGGTGGAAAATCAGCCACCAAGCATACATCAGGCCTTTCCTTCATTACTTGCTCAATTGGAACGATCCTGTTCATTAAAATAGTCAATAAGAACTACGGAATCTCAGAGTACCGTAGAAACCTTGACCAATATTTTCTTAGTTAAGAGAAAGATAAATAAATAGTTGAAACTATGTGACCAAAAAGGGGAATGGAAGTTGAACTTTCTGGGAATATCCAATCAAGTATTGAGCAGTATAGTAAGATTTTTTTCACTGAAATAACACCTTGAATTGTAGCATCTCTCGTACCAATCACCCTCAGATGCCAATCCTTCCCTATTGGATATATCCTGTTTGATGAATAAGGTAATTATTAGATTAAATGACATTCTGAACCCTTAACCGGATACAAAAAAATAATTGTCAATTATCATCTGCTCACTAGATGTCGAAGAAACTTGAAATCTCCAGCAAGTAACGATGTCATGAAACGAGCAACTTCCACCTGCATGCAAAAAAGAATTAAAGGCTTACAGCAATGTGACAGAAAATGAGGTACCAATTTTTTTCATGGAATAGTTCAAATTTAGAAAGGGGATGCCCTAAAAGGAAAACTTGCAATAGACCTCTCCAATTTTTGAAAATGAGGTATGAAAATAATAAATCATCCTGACCTCTTTGAGATGCATACAGTCTCTTAAAAGCAAGACCTCCAATATATTACCACTACTGTTGCCAAGGTTTCTGAGGAAAACATAGATTGTCTTTTTAGTAATCCAAAGCATCAAAAATTTATTGTGAATAGGAACAAAAATAGACGAATCCGAAGAGAACAGTTACCCAAGAAAGCTTCCAGTAATTGAGTAAGAAGTTGAAAAGTCAACATATTTCAGCTTCCGTAGTCCCTGAACAAGTATTCAAAGAGACCAGTTTATGAGATTACAACCCCATGGAATTACACAATACAAGAGTATATGAAGAAAAAAAAAAAAAAAAAAAAAACACCAATCAGAGATCCTACTAATTCCATCTGCTATAAATTATTTTTTAAAATCCTTTGCCTACTAATTGAATGATTTCTTTCCATTGCCTTCAATTTAATTATAAAAAAACAAAAAAAAAAAATTTTAAAAAAAACAAAAAAAACTATATACCATGATTGATTACTCAGAACCGCTTTTATAATTAAATCATCAAACAAGGCAGAATAAAGTAAGAAAAAGCATCATAACATAAGACTAAAACAGCTTTTTTAAGATACCTATTATATTCAAGTATTTTTTTTATAAATGATATTAATGTTATACATGACGTACTTCAAAGACAATGTCCTAAAATTCAGAATAATTAGCATACCAATGGTAAAATTCTTAGTTAAATATTGTTGCAATGTAAGAACCTTATATCAGCAAGGGAAATGATTTTGTATGCGTGCATCACAAAGTTCTTTGTAATTGCAGAGAATACCTTAATAAGTTTGCTAACTTTACAATCATGGAGTTTAAATCCTCTAAGGGCTAAAGACACTAAATGAGGACAGTTGTGAACTAGATCAGCACATGTAAGTGATTTCAAGCTGTCATCCCTGCCTGTCATTCAAAATAGAGATGAATAAGCAGATGACTAGAAAGACTGAAAAGAGGATATCAAATGAGAAAGATATTAAACCTGTTTTCGACGATTCAAAGAACAAACGCTCTATTGATCGACAATTTTCAATCACAGACATCAATGTCTGTCTCAACTCTACATGACTGTCCAATGAAAGATGTGGATTATTAAGTTATTAACTACAATATATAAATAACCCAGAGGAGAAGAAAAAAGAAGAAGCAGAGAATGGATTTAATTTTCAAAGAGAGTATTTCTTTCAAAACCTGTTAACATCTATTATCTCCTTGACTGAACACTAAATCAGTTTTTATAAGAAACAAAACTGAACACTAAATCTTGAGAAGGAAAAAATAAACTGTTATCCAGTTCAAAGCACCATACACAAAGAGAGGTCAAGAACCTATCAGAGAAAATGATATTGCTATATTTGTTTATTGAAAAAATAGAAAGAGTTCATTGAAGAGAAAGAAGGAAATAATTAATAAAGGAACCTTCTATTATTGGAAAATGTCATGACGATATCAAGAAAAAAGGTGAGACATGTCAGGAAAATAATTGAATAAATCTTAGTTCGGATTAAAAAAAAAAAGAATCTGAATCATAGTTCACTAGTATCATCGTTTAAAAAAAATGTCATCCACCAGTTTAAACTATTCAAAAAGCAACAAAGTTAGTCAACTAAAGAAACTTACAGCCCCACGATTTCCAGATCAAGAAGAGATGGGCAAGCAGATAATGCAACTCGAAGTGATTGACTATCCATTCTTTCAATATTGTAAAGATGCAACGTTCTTAAAAGCTTCCTGTAAAATTTAACAGCTAAGAAACAGAACTGAGCACATTTTTAACTTCAAAAGTAAGCCCATACCCAGGAGAACTATTGCCCCCTCCCAAAGGGCTTAAGCAGGATCTTGTGAGAACTGATGACTCCTTCCCTTGTCTGGATCTTTTGTCATTCCATGAGAAGGTAGTAACATCTACAGAGTTCCTGAAAACCAACGGTTGGCAAGATCCAGGAGATGCAGTTGGGCCAGGAACTATACCAAGCTTAAGAGATCTGAAATTACAGAGGGGAACAGAATAACCAAGTTTATCAAAGCTTTAAAAAGAAATATAAATTAAGCGGTAAACTGTTCCCAAATTGAGGGTAAAAGGATCTTTTTATGAAAAAACCAAACTTTTGTTGAGAA
>JBBMEF010000023.1:3249352-3265003 GCA_037832685.1 Sicyos baderoa
ACCATACAAAAACATGAACTACCATACGCATAGTCTCTCTATCCCCATCCATCACCAAACTAACACCTCACTCTCAAAAACACATCCCGGACAGAAAACTCGCTTCGAGTTCAATCAAACTTCACTACAACCACAACAATTCCAGCACATTCCACATCCTACACAACAAAACCGAACAGCAAAACTCCAAATCCAACATTCAATAACACGAGCACTCGTTTCCAAATTCAATCGCGCCAAACGACTCTCAATCCACATCACAATCAAAACGATTCGTAAACACAACAATAACAAAAGACGAACATACCTTGAAGGTGAGGTCAGGAGGAAGGGCCCAAACGGCAGAGTTATGCTTGGTAGCTTGTTTCCGAGCGGATCGCCGGCCAGCCTCGAGCAGGAAGGCGCCCATTCCGAGAGCGCGATCGATGAGACGAGACTGATCCAAATCAGACGGCAAGGAGTCGAGGAGCCTCTCGAATGAGAGGTCGATAGCGACGGAGGAGGAGTCGGAGAGGCCTAGAAAGGCCTCGAGGAGAAGGTCCATGCGCGTGAAGGCCGGCGCTCTAGGGTTTTGCGATGGGCATGGCCGCTTCGCCATGGATGATGGAGCCGAGGTCTGGATTTGAAAGAGAGCGTCCATAGCATCAGCGGGTGGACACGGGAGAAGGAAGGAGGAGAAGGGGGGGGGGATACGGACGAATCTCTGTGCGCAACGTGTCCGAGTGAATATGGAATTAGGGCACGGAAAGTAGGTAGCATGGAAAGAACGTGATTCTCTGGGTGAGAATATCGAAACACCGACTTCCGAGTTTTTTCTTTTCTATTTTAATATTGAGTTTTTTTGGGGGTTACAAGAAAATTAATTATATTTTTTAAAAGGAAATTCTTATGAATTAGGAACATGACGTCACCGACGTCACTGACTAAGTTAATTAGATTTGTCGCCCACATTATGTCACTAGTTGTTGCGCTGTTTTTTTTTCTTTTATTTTTTCACTTTTCATCAGTTTTTTTATTTATAAAATTAAATATACTCTTAAATTCATTTTTATCACTTAAGTAGTGTCTTCTTGTATATCGACTAATTATAAAGTTATAAACTGAAGCAGAGTGTGAGCAATTGTTCAACAACATTAATGTACACTCAATGATTATGATTAGGAGCCTTTCATCCCAATTATTATAATCACAAAAAATAAATAAATAAAGTTATAAATTGAATTATTTGGTTGTAATTCATTTTAATATTATGAAGATGAATAATATCGTGAAAATTAATATTTGACTCTCGTACAAAAATATATATTATCACTTGACTTGCACTATATAAATATATTGTTTGAAGTTTAATTTTATAAAATATATATTTAGGACTCTACTTTTTTTTATTGGTATTTTTTGTTTTTCTTGTTTGGTAGGGTGATAAAAAAAAACTATTTCCATGTCCAAAAGCACCTAATTAAAAGTTTTTTTTGTTCTTTCGTCGTCTTAGTTTAATAATATCGATATTTATTTTTGAATTTTAATAGTAGCTTTAATCTCACATAAAAGTTCAGAAACTACCATATACCATTTGATTAGACAAATATTAGAAGGTTGGATATAGTTTTTCACTAAACATGTATCCATTTTGTACATTTTTATTAAGAAAATATGTATCAAATTTATACTAAAATTTCATTTCACTAAATCTAAGCTTAAACTAACCATGATTGGCTAGTTGCAAAGATTGCCTCGCATAATTTCAAAGTAAATTTCCACTATTTTTATTGGTTTTTTTTTTTATATATAATTCAAAAAAGTAATTATTGTCAATCGCTATTTTCTGGCCAGAGATATTGTCAATCTTTTTTTAAATCATAGAAGTAATTATGAGATACTTAAAGCTCGAATAACTTTTTTTTTTTTGTATTATTATTATTTGATTGGTTGGGGTAATTTCAAAGTGAAATTTCACCTTTTTTTTTTACTGGATATAATTTTTTTTTTTTTAAAGTAAGTATCGTCACTCTTGTTTTTTTGGCAAGAGTTATTCCCAATATCTTTTAAATCATATAAGTAATTATCGATACTTTAAGGTTGAATAACTTTTTTGCATCATTATTTTTTGTTAAAAAATGTTTTTCTTTAATTAATTACTTTCTTTTGTCGTAATGCTGTCGAATATTAGTTAAATCTTACGCATACTAAATTGAATATGTTCTTTACATTTCCAAATTCTCAAAGTTTTCATTTTTATTAATTAATTGTAAGGTAAAATACCCTTTTAACCCATAACTTTGAATTTGGTTATATTTTTGCCCTTAGAATTCCATTGAATTCTAAAATTTATTTTTAGACCAGGTACTTTGTTTTTTTTTTATGTTGTGATTGTCCGGGCCAGCTTACGTGCACAAATACACCTCGACTAATGTAAGCACCTGGACTAACCATCTTGGGGTAGCCTAATTGGTCATAGAGGGTCTTGGAGTGCATAAGGTGATGGGTTCAAATCTCATGGTGACCACTACCTAGGAATTAATTTCAAATTAATACCTACGGGTTTTCTTGACATCCAAATGTTGTACGGTCAGGCAGTATGCCATGTGACATTAGTCGAAATGTCAAGGTGCGCTTGTGCACGCAAGCTGGCCCTGACAGTCACGAACATTAAAAAAAAAAAAAAATAAATAAATAAAAAAAAAATAAGTTTGAAGTGTAGTTTTTTTTTTTTTTTTTTTTTGAAAAGAGTTTGAAGTGTAGTCAAGTATATCTTACACACAACATTTGAAAAATGTTTGATTTTAATCCTTAAAATTTTAATAATGTTAGTTACATGACTAATTGATTACGATAACGACCAAATTAATTTTAAATTTTAAATTGTTATTTTGATATAGACACAATAAATTTAGGTATAAAAGTAAATTTTAAAGACAAAAATTGAAATTGAACATGTTTGATTCTTGACAAAAGAAAAATTGACTATCAAATGGAAAGAGCCCCCTTCCCATTGGGAATCCACTACTGTGATATTGCCTTTATTTATTCCTACTAACACTTGTCATTCTACTCAGAAAAAGCTTGCTATTGCAACCAATTGCCTACCTTAGCAAAAAGCATATTTGGGTTCTGAAGCACTGTTTCATATTTAAAAAAAGTTGACACACTTCAATTTTAATTAGTACTCATACATTGACTTATTGATGAAGCTTCAAATTAAATATCATAGAGACATAAAATGTGATAGCCAAGAGAGAATCTTATTACCAGGTAGCTATCTTCTAGGGCAGCATAATTCGCAGCCTTTCATCGGCGCGCCCTGCTTGCTTTGTCCAGATTATCTTACATTTCAGAGACCGCAGGTTGTTCCTGTCACAAAGCGCGCTTGCTTTGTCCAGATTATCTTACGTTTCAGAGACCGCAGGTTGTTCCTGTCACAAAGCTGTTAATTCTATTCCATTGGACAATATTGTTGCATAGCACTTACCGACGAACGTTCGACATTGATAAGACAACGTATGAATAATACAGGTTTTTCAATCTCAAACAGTTCTCAGGAATTGAATGACTCGACTACCAAACTATATGTTTACGAGCTTTAGATTACATATTATAAAGAAGGTACAGAATAGCAGCCAGGAGAGGATATATTCTTACTGAGTAGCTAGCTATCTTCCGAGGCAGGCATGATTCGTAGCCTTTCATCGGAACCACCACCCTGCTTGCCTCCTCCAGATTCTCTTTCTTCTGCTAGCAGGGACTGCAGGTCACTGCCGTTTGCCAAGCTGTTAAATTCTACTGCCTTGGATGGCATCGTTGGATAGCGTCGTTGACAAAACGTCATCAATCTCTTGATTGATTGCAAGTATTTCCTTGTTGTTTCATCATTCATGACATGGGCCACACTGTTGGTGTAAATCTTCTCACGAGCTGAACGTTCGTGAATACCAACCATAGTGACACCAATAGGCCATGGGGCATTTCCAATGGCCATCTTAATGTACTGATCCATTGCAGCTAGATAGTCTCGTTTCATGCAACATTTAACAACCACTATCAATGCTTGTCGAATATCATCGGGGAGAACCTAAAAGAAAGTTTAAAAATTATTTAGTAATGAAAATTAAAATCTTACGTGGTAATCGAGATTTCGGCAATCACATATCAAAGTTCAACTTTTTTTAAATGATCCAAAATAAAAACAATTCTCTAATTTTCAGCCCTCATAAACGTCTGAGTTAAAACTATGTACGTGCTTGTTGAGCAGGCCACAAATAGTACTAAGCAAAAGAGTTTAATTGAAGCTTAAAACACGGCAACACAATTCATTCCACATATGAACATGTATAATTAAAGCCAAAAAGTTCCTTTTTCACAAAAAAAGGAAGCCCGAAGGTAACTATTTAGAATACGGGAAATGCTATTTGATTTTTTTTTTTTTTTTTTTTTTGATATTTGTGACTATCTGAGCTAGCTTGCGCACACCTCGACTATTGTCATGGGACATACTGTTAAGAACTAACACTGATTGAATCGAATAATTGAATAATTGTATTGAAGTTTCTTCCAAAGAACCAGAGCATAAGCCTCAAGTCCTTGGATATCCTAAACAATGATATCCTACTCTATTTATAAGAAGAAAACCCTAATGTTACCCTAACATATGAAAAGACACAAACGCCCTTTATCATTAAATAATATAATAACTAATTCTTAAACTCTCAAGTTGGATCGTATCAATACCCTCCCCTTTGGAGCACCTTGTCCTCAAGGTGTTACATAAAATAAAAATGCATTTTTTTTTCCGGCGACGGTAGCAAAGGAGGCGCGGCGGTGGCAGAGGCGGCGGCGGCGGTGGTGCGTTGGTGTCAGTTGGCTTGGCGGTGTTGGTGGCGACGGCCGTTGAAAGGGTTGGAGACGGCGGCGACGGAGGCGGCAACGGCGTCGGGTGTGGGGAAACGGCAGCAGCGAAGATGGGGGGCGGCGGCAGGGGCGACGGCGGCAGTGGTCGCGACGGTGGGGGTGGCAGCGGAGGCGGTGGGGGTGGCGGCGGAGACGATGGGGATGGCGGCGGTGGTGGTGGAGATGGCGGCGGTGACGGTGGGGAAGGCGGCGGCGGCGGCGGTCGCGGAGGTGGGGGCAGCGGCAGAGGTGGAGGTGGCGTAGGCGGCGGCGGTGGTGGAGGCAGTGATGGTGGAGGCGGCAGCGGAGGCGGTGGTGGAGATGGCCTCCATTCTTTCTTGAGTGTGGCCTCCATTCTTTCTATTATTTTTATCGCCCTAAGAAGTTTTTCTTGAATTCCTCGATCCAAAAGTCTTTCTCGAATTTCTCGATCCATCTCTACAACCGAGAATCGAAGAGCTCTGATACCAAAATGTTAAGAACTAACACTGATTGAATCGAATAATTGAATAATTGTATTGAAGTTTCTTCCAAAGAACCAGAGCATAAGCCTCAAGTCCTTGGATATCCTAAACAATGATATCCTACTCTATTTATAAGAAGAAAACCCTAATGTTGCCCTAACCTATGAAAAGACACAAACGCCCTTTATCTTTTTTTGGATAAGAAACATTTCACAAACGCCCTTTATCATTAAATAATATAATAAATAATTCCTAAACTCCCAAGTTGGATCGTATCACATACCAACTAACCCTACAACATTTGGATATCAAGCAAACTCGTAGAAAATTAATTCCTAGGTAAGTGGCCACCATAGATTTAACTCATTACCTTAAGCACCCTAAGGCCCTCTTTGACCAATTAAACCACTCCATGATGGTTCTATTTTTGAATTTTGTCAGTACAATTTTTTTTTGAAACAAGGTAACCACGCCCGTCCCTAGGCCAGGTACCGGAGATATCGAAGAAGTAGTTTCACAAGTGAGTCTCGAACCTGAGACCTTGAGAGGAGCACACCCTCAAAACCCAAGCCTTCAACCACTGCGCCACCCCTTGGGGACTTGTCAGTACAAATTATAACATCTGTCAATTGGTGTAAGTGTGTCTTCTCTATGAAGAAGTAAAAAGAAAAAGAAAACAAAGAAGAACGAAAAAAGAATACGGATTTTTTAATAAAAAAAAGAATTGGGAAATCAGAGCTTCTTTCCACCATACCCTGGGTAACCACACCCGTCCCTTGGTCTTGGCCAGGCACCGGGAGATATCAAATGAATGGAGACACGTGATGTAATGGTGAATTTAAAAAGGGAAAATAAGAGAATGACAATCGCATGTGATATTACGAAAAATATACTTTCAATTAACCAATTAGATGAAAGAAAAACTACAATGTGCATTCCAAGCCATGCCAAGCAAGTCAAATAGCCGATTGAAATTAACAATGTCTTCCCACTTACCCCAAATGTTTATTATTCTCCAATGAGGCTGTTATAGTTCTAAGCTATGATTCATCTGCTGGCAATCAAAAATATGTCAAACCTTCAGACAGGTGACCAAGGGCCTTAAAATCTAACAGGGAAATTCATAGACCATTAGCCCAAAAGTTACGCATTCAGCCCTGCCCTGCTAATAACAAAACAGCCCGACACCAACTAGCTAACCAGCTAACCCAGTCCAGCAACACAATTTTTTTCCTTTTAAATCCATAGTGTTTAGGTGATCTTGCATGCACGAATACTGTTATTATCTCGAGACAACTACCTAACCCTTTGCAGTCTTACTCCTACAACGTAATTGTAAACAAGCTGATTTGATAAATGAAGTAGCAAGATGTAAGCAACCAAAATATATAAACTATACCATACAACAGCCTTTTTCTAAACAACAAATATCAGCAAAGTTAATGGAACCCTTCTTTCCATAACACAATCAAAGAATTCTCTGGGCCACTTAATAAATTTAGCTAAGGTTCAGCTTTCCATCAATTTTGGGAACTTGGTCTTTTTGCTAGAAAATAGTAGGCTTTAGTTATATTAATGCCAAGTGATATTGTATATTTTAAAAAATAAGTTTTATGAAGGAAAGTTATCGTGGCTAAATTTGGAATCACCAACCATGGCTTATTGTTAGTACCTCTTTTTCTACACACTTCTCAAATTGACTTAATCTCCACTATGATCAAAACCTCAATCGGAATGACAGTTCTACAAGCTTTGGAATGATTTTTGGATGGCTCTAAATTCAGTTAAAAAGACTTAATCTCCACTAGGATCCGCGTTCAATGGCTTTCACGAGAGGATCCTGCCTCCAATTGGAAAACCACTTCTGTCCAAAACATTCACTGTCCCTCTACTCGAAATTGGGACCCTGGTTCTAAATTTTTATTGGGATGATGAAATCAAATAATGGACCTCTTTCCTAAACTTTATCTCTCATTTCTACTTAGAGTTCTTCCAGTAAATACTGGGAGCCCTCCATGCAACTCCTTATTCAAGGATATTCGGAACAAAGGGTTCTAAAAAAAACCCATTTTTACAAGGTGATACACCACTCCATAAATGTCCAAAGAAGGTCGATCTTTTCTTGTTGGAGCTCTCTCATGGGGATGAGGGTACAAGACTCGCAAAACAAATAAAAAAAAAGGAGCTCCTAATTGGTCCTCTCCCAAAGGTCATGGTTTCTATGAATGGAAAATGTTGAACCCCAAAGACATCTCTTCCTCATGTGCTAATTGGCTGGGGAACTAAAGAATAAAGAGTACATGAGATTCAAGTAGCAGACAGTTCTCCCCTTAAAGTTAACAAACTCCTCTCTTACGGCTTATAATCGTTTTCAAAAAGAGCGGAAGATATTAAGGATGCAGTTTGCTAGAGCTTTTTAAAAAAAATGTATATATATATAAATATATATATATATATATATATAGAGAGAGAGAGAGAGAGAGGTGATGGGATTCTAACCCACATCTTCTTGGTTATCAGGTCATCATGCTAGTTTGAAAACCTGATAAGAAGAGAAGCCTTCAAGCAATCTTTTACATTCTCAGTCTTATTTTTGTGACTTTAACTAGGTGTAAAGTCTACACTACTTGAAACTCCTCAATTTTTGTACTCTTTTACCACTTCTAAGAATATTTGTAATCTTCTTCTTTTATTGGCTTATTATACACGTAGCCATCAATAAGAAAACACGATTCTTCATCCCAGCGTATCTTTGAGCCACTAACATCACTTTATAAATCTACGTGATCACAGGGAAACCATTTATCGAAGAAATAAGACGACGCTCTAGTTATTCTCGTATCTACCATGAAGATTGAAGTCTAAAGATAACATAGCGCAGAATCAAAAGAAAAGCACAACATTCAACCAACCAAATAAGTAACTATAGGGACAAAAATGTACCTTCTTCCTACAAAACTTGAAAAGGGGATGCAAATAACGAGCACATTGCTTGAATGTCGCCACCATAGACTTCCCTTTCGCCGTCCGCTTCTCCGCTTCAGGCATTTCATCCAACTCCTGGTTCCACTCATTCAATAACTTCTTAAAAAACACCAATATCTTATCTTCTTCACACAATTCATCAAAATTCGCCTTCATTCTCTTCAAATCTTTATCGGCATCGGCCCCACTAGACCCTCCATCAGCACTTTCATCATCACCCCCACCCCCTTCTCCATCTTCCCCAGCACCATCTTCCTTCTTCCGCCTCTTCCTCTCGCTCATCATCCCCGTCTTCTGCCGCTTCCTCAACTCCGCAATATCCCGAAGAAAATCATTCGTCTGCCCCTCGGTCAAGTCGCTATCCACCTCGAACATCCCTGCTTTCAGCACAAACTTCAAACGGTCGAGCCGAGCATCATCATCCTCCCCGAAGAGCGTAATAGGCTGCTTCAGAAACCGCAACCTCCTGATCACTTCCTGCCTAGGAAGAACAAGGTTGTCAATATTCTGCTCGTCGGTTAGGGATTTCGAAGCGGCAGCGGCGGAGTTAACTGCAGCGGAGGAGGAAGCGGCGGAGGCGGAGGCTGGTGCGTTGGATTTGGAAGACGTGGAGTTGGCGGCGGCGGTGGCGGCGGAGGTGGTGGATTGGCGGAGAGCTTTGGTTTCCAATTCGCGCTTCTCTTTGTCGCGAAGCTGCTGGATATGCTTCTTCTCGATCTCGGATCGCTTGAAGAAGCGTTTGCCGCCGGTTTCGGTGGCTAGGGCTTGGCGCTTCTTGAGAAGCTCTTGCTTCAGGAGATCCATTGGTTCTGGTTCTGGTTTTCTCTCGCCGGAATTTTGTTAGGGTTTACTTTCGGCTCTGATTTGGAAGATTAGGGAAAGGGAACGTTTTATTTGAGTCATGAACATTGGGTTAATGGTGATTTCATCGTCTATCTTAGTAGTTTATTCGTTTATTTTAATTATAACTAGTTTTATAAAATATTTTATCTATAACTTTTTGTTTTGTTTTGTTTTTTCATAAATTCAATTATGATTTTCCTCTTTAAAACTTGTATATTGCACTATAATACTTGTGGTATTCTTCACAACTATACTAATTAAAAATAGTTTAAATTATGGAAGATCATTTTTAGTATTTATTAAAAATTATTCGTGATATTGCCATTATCCACACTCTTCTATGTATTTGATATGTGTTTTATGATTGTGTTAGTAGATTGTTTGATGCATTAAACCTTAGCTAAATACACATTTTTTATTTTATTTTGTAGGATGACAATTACGAGATGACAATTTTACGTTGATCGAGACCCTTCAATACCAACTCATGTGATAAGAGCTAGAATATGAGAAGAGGATGATTAAACTATTCTTGAATAAAAGTGGAAAAGTGATTAAATTGTTTCTGCTAATTATATTGATCAACAAATTTACCTCGATCCAAATTGAGAAATTATTTGCTAGTGCTTTTGATCGAATGTGACTTGTGATCAATATCAACAAATTAAAAAGATCGATCTTTGATCAAACGTGACTTTAAACCGGTGACAATAAATGAGAAAGATTGACGTTCTATTTTTTTCTTTCTTTCTTATGCATATATATATTATATATATATATATTTAGAAAGGTTCAACAAACTATCCTGATTAATTAGTTAATGCTCATTTATAGGAAGAAAAACAAATATAATAGTGAAAATGAATTTATGTTGATATTTAGGTGACTATTATATTTTATTTTATTTGATTAATATAAATTATACCAATTTAAAAACCTAATATTTATCTCTCTTCACAATATTTTTGATTTAGACATCCAATAAAAATTCAAAAGAAAGTAATCATGAGTCATGACCTATATTTTTTCTTTATATTTAGCTATTTTATACAATTTCTCCATTATAAATAGGGACCTTGTAAGAAAAAAAGAAAGCCCATTTTGTGTTGGGCTTTTGGGCCATGATCAACAAATTACCCCGCGCTGGTAAATGTCAGCAAAATCCAGAATTGGTCTGTAACGAAGAAGAAGAAGAAACGCAACAGCAAACCAGCGCGCGCGAGAGAGAAGAGCAATGACGACTCTGCGCAGATTTTGCTGCAACGATCTTCTCCGATTCACTTCCGTCAATCTCGATCACCTCACCGAAACCGTAAGTTTTTCGATTCCAATTCCGGTTCTTCCGATTTCAAATCCATTCCAATTTCTCTTTCAATCGCGCTCTGAATGTCGATGTCGATTCAGTGTTGATGCAATCTTCTTCGTGTTCTTCGTTTTTTCAGTTCAACATGTCCTTTTACATGACCTACTTGGCGAGATGGCCCGACTACTTCCATGTCGCTGAGGCTCCTGGAAGCCGGATAATGGGTTACAGTGAGTTTCGCTATTTTTTTTTTTGTTGTATTGTATTTTCTCTTCATTTGGTCTCTGTTTATTCTTGCTTGTGATTGGATTCGTTGTTAATTACTCTGTTTTAGGCTGAATTATGAAGGCCTGTTTGATAACCATTTAGTTTTTTTTTACTTGGATATCTACCGCTCATCTATATTTATAGAAACCAAACTAAAATTTGAAAACAAAAAAAAGTAGCTTCCAAAAGTTTGTTTTTGTTTTTAAAAGTTGGTTAGTATTCAACTACTTTTTCTTAAGGAAATATGGATATATTGTAAGAAGGGTGAAACACATTGTAGGTAATCTGGGTGAGAATATGCTTAAATTTAAAAGACGTAGAACAAAAGACCAAATGGTTATCAATAGGGGCCTAAACATTGTAGCACCAGTTGCCTCAATTTCTCGCTGTTGGCTTCTTTAAATTGTTAATGTCCAATGAAAAACACAGTGGTTACAGTTACCAGTTGCGAAGAAGCGTTTGGAACGCAGGTGTGAAGTTAGTTTATTAAATGACCTAAGGCGCACACACTATTAGATAACGTTTCATCTCAAAACCAACTCATCATGAGTGGAGTGGGCAGTGTTTTAAAAAGCGTAGGATGCGCGCAATGACCCTCTGGAGTCTGAGGCGCAAGACAAACCAAAAGGTGAGGGTTTTTTTTTTTTATATATAAGGCGCACTATATAAAAAAAACATAAAAAATTTAGGGTTTTTTTGCAGGAATAGACCAAATTGATAAAATATTTACAACACTCAACAAATTTTTAAAAAATTAGCAACCATAGTCAAATATACGGTATAAAGTAATATTTTTTATAGTGAATAACTAATACATAATACAATATGACGAGTATTATTTATATTGTATATCTGACTATAGATGCTAAATATTTTCAAATTTGTCTAGATCTGTTATTATTTTGTAAAATTGGACTATCCAGTACAATTTCTCAAAAAATTATATATATATATATATATAATTATATATATATATATGTATACACAATAAAAACACTTTTCATGGATATAAATGAAGTTTTAACCAAGAATAAAATATAAAACATACATAATATTCAAATATCAACCTTCACGCGCTTCAAATGACCTAATACGGGATCTAAAACACAAAAAGCGCAAAAGAAAGAAAAAATTCCATGAGGCGCGCGCCTTTTGACGCATGGGGCTTCACGTAAGGCGCCATAAGGCACACACGTTATTACATGTGCCTCGCCTGGGACAAGCGAGGCGCTAAAGGTGGGACTTGAGCTTAGGTGCGCCTTTTAAAACATTGGGAGTGGGGTAGTCTATCTACCTTATAATTGCTAGGATGTCTTCTCATTTTATGAATGTGTAATCTTCGACATGCCCCATCCTAGATGGAGTGTCTTTGGGCTCATCAATCTTGAATCCGATCTTAATTTCATTTTTATTGAACCGAATACTTGTTTGAGTTTAATGAACTTGATTAGTGATCCCATATTAGATAGCGTGAGTTTCATCTCAAACTCAATTTGTGACAGAGTGAAGTTATCAATTTATCTTATAATGTTGGAAGGTCTCCTTGCTTTCCAATGTGAGATCCTCAGCTCACGCTGCTATGACAACTCCAGCTGAAAAATTATGAATAGTTTGAAGTTTAAACTTCCAGTTAATTTCAGTTATCTTCTCACGTTCATTTTCCTTACTGAACTGCCAATTCATCCTCTGAGTGCCGACCTTTTGTTCTCTTTGTTTGACACCAAATGAAAAAAGAACAATATAATGATCTTGTTGAAGTGAATTCGTTAAAATATAATGATCTTGTTGTTCTTTATTTTGTGCTTTTTAAAATTAATTGGTCTTGTATGATTTGCCATTGCAGTCATGGGGAAAGTCGAGGGGCAAGGCGAGTCTTGGCATGGCCATGTAACGGCCGTAACTGTTGCTCCAGAATATCGCAGGCAACAGTTAGCTAAGAAGCTTATGAACTTGCTTGAGGATACTAGCGACAAGATGTAAGATGGACTTAATTATGATCATATATCTGAAAAACGTTTTTTTTTTGTTATGCCAAACTAGATGCAAGATGGTAGTATGATAAAACCTTGACAGAAAATTTATTTCTGGTTAAGAATTTAATCTTTTGATATGGTTTTTATTTTCACCTTCCGCTCGGCGCTCTATGTTTAATGAGAATTTTTTTTGCTTTCTGGCAGTGATAAAGCTTATTTTGTTGATCTTTTTGTGAGGGCATCGAACACCCCTGCAATCAAGATGTATGAAAAGGTAGACTTTCTCTTCTAGGGCGGCCAGCCATGCTCGGTCTTTCTTTTAAATTTGCAGTGTTGTTCAATCTTTGATGTTTTTTTTATAAACGTGCTAGTAGAGTCCAAACTAAAATTTGGAAACAAAAAAAAAAAAATTGCTTCCAAAAGCTTGTTTTTGAAAGTTTGTTAACATTAAACGTACTTTCTTAAGAAACGACGGATACATTGTAGGAAAGTTGGAACACATGGTAGTAAATTTGAGTAAGAATAAACTTAAATTTCAATAATCAAAAACAAAAAATCAAATGGTTATCAAACAAAGTTTAAGTGATCTAGGAGTAGGAAATACCATATTTAGGATGAAAATATTCAAAAGCTTGCTCGAAAAGTTTCAGATTGTTTGGCTCCATCTGGAAGTAGTAAATCCCTTAAACTTGTAGTAGTATTAGTTACCATGAAGGTGGACGCCTACCATAAACTTGCACCCATCTTAAAATACCATGGCCAAACAACCTGGCACAAATATAACTTCCTCTTTAGAACAGTTTATATTCAGCACGGTGGAAGATTCAGATGGATATAGTTTTAATCCATAGGCTTAGCTTGTTCAAAGGAGGAGAATGTAAGCAGTAATAGTAAGACGTATGAAAGGAGACTTGATAGTAAGAATAGAGATATCATTCTTTTGAATGGCTCTGCATTTTGTTATTGGAATCTAAACCCAAGGATTATTCATATATATAATAAATGTGACAAGGAGTGGCGTAGTTGATTGAAAATTTGGGTTTTGAAAGTGTGCTCTCTTCAAGGTCTAAGGTTCGAGACTCACATGTGACATTATTTTGTAGACATCTCCCGTGTCTTTATTCCTTCAATGTCTTTCGGTGCCTGGCTTAGGGACGGGCGTGGTTATCCTTGTTTCAAAAAAAAAT
The DNA here is from genome assembly GCA_037832685.1 of Sicyos baderoa. NCBI lineage: Eukaryota > Viridiplantae > Streptophyta > Magnoliopsida > Cucurbitales > Cucurbitaceae > Sicyos > Sicyos baderoa. The sequence continues at coordinate 3,263,259 of JBBMEF010000023.1, forward strand.
GCAGCTGAATATACCTGATTGGTTTAATGTTATCTACGGCAGTCCAGTCAATGAAAATATGTGTTTTTGGTCTTCTTCCTTATAACTACGTAACATAAAATATGTATAAAAGTCGTGTAAACATTTTATTTTGATGTTCAGTTGTGTTATTATTAGATCCTGACTTTTCTCTATACTTATCCTGGACATGTTTTTCTTCTGTTGTTTTCCCCCTCAACCAGCTCGACTACGTTATCTACCGGCGGGTGCTACGCTATTATTCAGGAGAGGAAGACGGATTAGGTGAGTCTACCCTACCCAAGAGGACGAAACAAGAGTTTTTCAACTTTTCATAATCTCTTGATTAACTTTATTATGGTTTATATTCAGATATGAGAAAAGCATTATCCCGGGATGTCGATAAGAAGTCCATCATCCCACTTAAAAGACCAGTGACTCCAGACGAACTAGAATATGATTAACATCGAAGAAATATATCAAGTGCTTACGCGTTCGTGATAGCGAGGTTAGTTATTATTGTCATCTTGAAAACAGGCTATGTATTCTATATATGTTTCTTAACTTATATGATCCTGATGAAAAATGAAGCTAAACCTTCTACTTCAACTTCTCAGTTGCTTAAACTTCAAAACTGTTAATTTCATTCAATTCTTTTTTAGTGATCACTCCAATGTCGTTGGAACACTATTTTTCTGGACCTTTTGTTTTTAAGGTGAGTTTTTTTGGGTAGAATATACCTTTAGTCTCTATGGTTTGGGTTATGGTTTGAAAAAAAGTTAGATTTAGTTTCTATGGTTTGAATTAAATTAGAATTTAATCTCTATGGCTTTAAAAATTAGAATTCAGTCTTTACTATATGTATTGGTTTGAACAATGTATTAAATGCATGGAAGCTTACTATTCATGCGTAAATTATGTGATTTTTTTTGTTGTATCAGTCACTTAACTCATAATTCCATCATTCACACGTGAATAATTAACTTTCGAGTACTTAATTCGCAACTTTCTTCGAACTCACTTATATTTTACCTTCTTTTAAGAGAATAATTTGGATGCACCCCGGGTAGCACCCCATCATGATATCACTCATTTAGAGCCACACATATTCCTTTTTCTTTTAATTTTTTTTTTATAATAAATATAAAGTAAGAAAAGAGAGATGAGATGTGTGGCACCAAAAGTGACACATAGATGATATCATGGTGGAGGTGCTACCCGGGACGCACCCAAATTCTTCTCTTTTTTTAATACAAGGTGAGGATTCTTCACAAGATGGAAGAACTTTAATATCCTCAGATGTTATTAATGCGCTGTGTATCTTTATGTGCTCAAGGATTTGGAATTGTAATTGAAAGTTGTCAAGTAGTTGATGGTTAATTGGATATTTATTATTATTTATGTATACATTCTGCTCTAGTCTAAAGATAAAATCAGGCCTATCCAATCGGAGAATTTTCTTCTTCTTTTTTTCGAGGGGTATCTTTGAATTATTATTATTATTATTTATTTATTTTTTTAGAAAAAAAAGAAAGAGGCGAATTATTTCATTTAATCAATAAAATTGTTTCTTATACAAAAAAACGAGTAATAAATAAATTTGAGGGATGAAGTTAATAACTCGACGAATTTTTCTTTATTAAAACGTTTGTAGGCACCGATTTTTTTTTAGGGAAAACCTACAAAATGTCTACTTTTGACATAGTATTTAGGAAAATGTCTAAATGGCAAAATAATTAAGTGGCATG
>JBBMEF010000023.1:3265815-3309290 GCA_037832685.1 Sicyos baderoa
CATAAATTTAAAATCTAATAAAAAGTAGACTTTTCTTTAATTAGTTTTTCAAATGTAGACATTTACCTAGTTTTCCCAAATTTTATTGCAAATGTAAGAACAAAATTGAAAAACATTTAAAAAATAAAAAATAAAACCCTAAACATTTGAGATTTGTAAGTAAATCAAATCCTTTTTTTTCTCAAAAAAAAAAACATTTTTTTCATTAAAACACAAAGTTTTTTTTAATTATTGTTTTTTTAATTTTTATTAGTTAACTTACAATCAGATCCCTACCTTATAAAAATTTATTTTAATAATCTCAAGCTCATCTCGAAGTGTTTGGATGGAGTTTTGATGAGGAGTTAGTTTGAGAAGTTATTTTGAAGAGTTACTTTGAATAGTTAAAAGTTGAGAATTGTAACAACAATACATTTGGATTTTTTTTTTTTTTTTTTTTTGTAGAGGAGTTAATTTCAAAAGCTTATTTGGATCTAGATTAAAAATGAATAGTTACATTTTAGTAGTTAAAAAATGAATGATTAGATATGAGTAGTTAAAAATAAGTCATTTTGAATGATTAAAAATGTGTGGTTAGAAATGAGGAGTTGTTTTGAGTAGTTATTAGTGAATGACTAGAGATGATGAGTTATTTTTAGTAATAAAAATGACGAGTTATCTTGAATAGTTACAAAAAACTCGTTTGGATGTAAATTTTCAAGGAAAAATAAGTAAACCTTCAATCTAAATCCTCATTAAATATGACAAACAAACACTATCTAAATGTTCACACATCTTCTAACTAAGTTTTACTTAGAGAACATTTGAAGTGGCGAATTGTTAACAATTGTTGGCGGATTATGATTGTCGGTAAGTTATCAATATACTAGAGAATATAATGGATAGTTTCCAATGAATATAATGAGAATTGAGATGAATGGTAATTGCTCGAGTAATCACTCTTCATTACTATATAACCATTTAAAAAAAAAGTAACTTAGAATCAAAACTTTGTTCCACTATATATCTTAAGTATTCGTGCTTGTTCACTACAAGAAAAATGGCATTTACTGACAAATGCTATGCCGACGGAAGAATATTCTGTCGCCATAGACATCCTATGCTGACGGAAGTGATTTCTGTCGGTATTGAGTACCCTTATGCTGATGGAAACAAAAACTCCGTCGCTTGAAGTCAACCTATGCCGATGGAGTTATGTTTCCGTCATCGTAGCTCTCTTATTCCATCGCAATAGAACATTTTTAAAAAAAAACCCTAATTAGACCATTTTTATCTTCCTCTAAATCAATCACGCCTCCATCTCCCGCTTCTTCATCTTCTTCTTACCCAAACCCTAGCAGCCCCTCCATCGCCGCCTGTGCCCGACCACCATCGACTGCCACGCTGCCCCCTCACGCCTTTCTGCGTCGGCGTCTATTCCGTGTGTCCTGCCTCGGTTCGCTCCGCCCGACACCGTCGACCGCCATAGCCGCGCCTTCTTTCGCTTCAAGTAGAGGTATCTCTTAGATCTCACGAGTTTCTTTTGCTTTTCTTTTTCTTTTCCAACTTTGTTTAGTGTTATGTTTTGGAATTCAATCAATGAGAATTGGCTTTTATGATGCAATTTCGTTAGACGGGAGGCTTCTTTGGAAGGGTCGGTTGTGTGTGCCAGAGGATCAACAAGTTAAGCGTGAAGTGTTATCCGAAGCTCATGATTCACCATTTGTAATGCATCGTGGGGAGACTGCAAAGATGTATCATGACTTGAAAGAATTGTACTGGTGGCGTGGAATGAAAGCGAGCATAGCCAAATACGTAAGCGAGTGTCTTATTTGTCAGCAGGTGAAGACGAGTATATTGTCATTCTTTTTAACAAATATAATGTTTAAATTATTAAAAAACCAAAAAATTAGTCAACTCAAGAAACTTACGAGCTTCCTGTAAAATTATCCATTCTTTCAATATTGTAAAGATGCAACGTTCTTAAGAGCTTCCTGTAAAATTTAAGAGTTCAGAAACAGAACTATTTCACAGTGACCACATTCTCAACTGATGACTCCTTCACTTGTCTGGATCTTTTTTCATTCCATGAAAACCTTAATTCATATACCTCAGAAGGTATCTAGAATACACATGAGATGGTGAAACTATTGTCAAGTCAATGTTGGCATAGCAAAGGCTTTGAGTGTCAACCATGGAAAAAACCTCAAAGGACACAATTCATTATAGTCACTTACCTATAAATTACTCTCTTACGAATTTTCTTCACATCTAAATGTTATAGGCTCACTCCATATATCTTGCAATAATTTTCGAAGTGCGCGTAAGCTGACCCGAATAGTCACCAATATAAAAAAAAAATGAATTGAAGATGTGTAACATAGTATTTATGATCTCCAACTAGCATTTGATATCTACGAGTGTCCGAGCGTCATATTACCCTAATCTACATCTACAACATTTATGGGTTGTTTGTTTGGCATTTTTAGGTAGGATTTAGTGTTAGGAGTTATATTGATCGTTAAAAATTGAAAATTGTAATAAAAAAACTCAATTAAATAAAGCTGGAAGAAGTCACTTTTCCTCGGCAAGTGAAAATTTCAACTCTGCAGTCTCCTATTTTTCCATGTGCCTTTGCCCAACAATTTCCACTTTTCTTAGTGCTTCAAACTGTATTATTTTAAAAAAGAAAATTATAATAATAATAAACTGTTTTTAAAGGTAAAAATTGTATTATTTTCATAACTAAAACTGACAGAAAATTAGAATCTTAAGTGGAAAAGTTTCACCTTTGCCTATTGCATGCAAGAATTTAGAATGAAGAAACAAAATTACCTAGTAAAAAATGAACTCCTTTTTTTTTTTTGAAGTATAATATCATATTCACAAGTCTGTCTAGCATTTAAACAATATATAACCAAAAAATTGGACCTACTAATATGCAATGACTTACAATATACATAATCTAACCAACCAAATTATAGTCACTAGAGTTAAACTTGGAAGTTCTATTGAGTTTCTTTTTCAACAAAAATCCATGCCCATATGTCGTTGCGACTCGAACCCACATCAAAATGTCTTGCTGGTTGTAAGCTTTTTGAGCCTTCGACCCCAAATGCTATGCTTCATCCATTCGATTCTTTTTCGTCTTTCGGCAAGTTTGGAAAGCATCATGGCTTGAGCTCCTCAGAAGCCAAATCCCTATGGATGCTCCTATATGAGTTTCAACTTCAAGGCCAGCCATTAAAACATCTAATGGGGAGGAGCTGAAGAACTAATTGAACTTGATGTTAGTGTTTCTAAACTGCTGGAACAAAAAGGGTCTAGTACTTGAGTTCTGAGAGCTTATTGGGGCATGCGTCGATACCCACCAGCTCTGGTCGAGCTCCCGTGATGAGCTTGATTCCTACTTCGGTTGCACGGGTGCAACTAATGGACTGGTTTTACTACTGCTTGTATTTCGTAATTTTCCACTGCTAGATGGAGTACCTGGAATGTGTTGCATCTGAGTGAAAGCTGGCTTGAAATCTCCCCCAAACGATATCTGGGTCTGGCCTTGAGGGGCAGTTCCTTTTGGTTGAGTGGAATTCTTATGCACCGATGAAGAAGAAGCAAGATGGAGGGATGTCATCGGGACGGTGGAGGCCACCGTTCTTCCCGAGTTCTCGCATTGTATCAACGGCTGTGAGAAACCGGGAGGGGGATTACAAGGAAACTTGGTGGTAGCTGGTGAGGGCAAGCTAGTATTAGTTGGTACTTTAGTACGAGGTGCCATACGAGGTGCCACGGCAGCTTGTTGTTGCTTTTGCAATATATGCTGCTGTTGGTTACCTGAAGAACTACCAGCAGCAACTCGGTTTGGGGTTAAAGAAGCAGATTTGATGGAAGGGGGCGGCGGCCAGTTTACAGGGACAGAAGGTGTCATGAAGTCAAGAGTCCTTTCAGAATTACCGAAAGCTAGAGTCTGCCATGAAGTTGCAGAAGGCTTGGCAGAAGAATTTCCAGAGTTCCTGTCATTGGTACCTGACAGAACGACTCCGTTCCTTCCTTCCGAAGCTTGGTGATTCTTCTGCTTTGTAGCTTGAGGCACGGGTGCAGGCGCCACCTGAAATCCCGACCGCTGTATATCAGGAAGATTCTGAAAGACCGTCGTATTTTGTGCAACCGGCGTGAAATTGAGGTTCGTAGGGGTACCATTTCCATTATATGAAGCAAAGGACATTGTGAGTCCCTGAGAAGGAGCCAAGGCAACTGTGTTCTTCAAATTCTGTGGATGAGACTGTTTCTTGTCACCACTATTTCCACCATTGCCATTATTCAATGTTGCCGATGGCATCAAAGTGAAACCCAGCGCTTGAACAGGCAAAATGAGGTTTTGTCCATAAGTATTTTTTTCGACCGGAGCTGCCCGCCTCTCGGAATGGGAGGTGACGTCTTCTCCACTGGCCTCACTCTCATGCTTACGAGATTGATTAGACGATGGCAACTGCTGTTTGGTCGACTGCTTTACTTGCACCCCCCATTGCTGCTGCTGAGCTTGTGGTTGTTTATGGGGACCAATTGGTCGCTGGTGTGATTGAGTTTGTGCCGGCTGAATCTGGGATGGATGATACAGTTGAGATGGATAGAAAGATCCATTGAAAAGAGGCAAGGGTTGTGCACCGTTTGCTCTATACATCGCGCTCGTTCCTGCTGGCGTAGAGAACGTGAACGAATAGCCATTGTTCTGAAGTTTCGCCATGTATGGAGCTTCGATCGATACAACATTTGGATGACTAAAGCCCATGTTACTAGATACAGCAGGTACTGCTGGAAAACTCAAAAGTGTTCCAGCTTCTGGATTATTGAACATTGATGCTGATTTGTTAGAAGATTTGGTGGACCCAGATTGATTTCCAGTGGTTGCTATCGGTGATTGAGGCTGACCAATAGGGAATATGAATCCAGAACCAGGCTGCAATAAGAATAATTTTTTAGCTGTTATAAACCGACAGGTCATCAATCGAAAAATAAGTAGCTTACAGAAACTCCATGTACAAAATAAAATAATCAAGATGGCAGAAGATCCCACATTGAAAAAGTGAGAAGAGCTCTTGAGATGGAACTAAATATTGTTGGTATGAGAGTCCATTAAGCCCAAAGAACTATTTCGTCCACTAAAATTGAATTTAGGATTCAATTCAAAATTGAATTGGTAAACTTAAAGAGATATCATCGTGAAGAGGTATGTTGAGGATCCTACAAGAAACTTCCGAGCACGAGATAGATTATAGAAACTTCCGAGCACGAGATAGATTATAGAAATTCAATGTAGAAAATAGTCGAGAAGAACGTACCACCATTGAGTGACCAAAAGATGCTCCTTGTCTCTGCTGAAATACAAGCTGCTTGCTCTTTGCCATATCAGTGAATTTGGCAGCCTCAGAGCTTTTATCATCATTTACCACATTACCAGACAAGTCACCTTCAGTTTTTTCTCTCTGTTGCACAGAATTTAGGCTCACATCCAAATGATTTCCGCTCAATGAATTACTCAAAACTAAGCCTGCTTTTGAAGACATGTTTTTGAGTTTGGCCTCTGCAAGAGCTGCAGAAGCATCGCCTGCTGGGCGGAAATAGTTCGTCTTTGTGAATTGTTGGTGCAAGTAAATGTTTCGAGCAACATCATAATGAGTCAAGCATCGCCTAGGCCGAGGGTGCGACAGAATGAAATTTGGATGCTGCAAGATTTTGAACATACAAAAGCAACTTCAGTGATAAATCCACAGATGGAATAAAGATTGAGCCGAATCCTGAAAAGTACCTGTATCGTCGTGGATGATTTTTCAAGACTATCCACGGGTAGCGCAGTCTGGAAGGGCGGCGTGTACCTGAATTATATGGGGGTAAAACCGACATGTCTCACTTTAGTGTGAACTGGAAAGTTCTTTCAACAAAATACATAAGTCCAAAGAAGTGATTTCTAACCCGACAGGAGGCATTTCCATAGTTGGCCAGCCACCCAAAATAATGGGAAAGCGCACTGAAGTAGATGACTCTGAAGAAAAGCAAATATCACCAACAGTTGAGAAGAAAGTTTGGCATATAATTTTTTTGAAACAAGGTAACCACGCCCGTAAAAGTTTGGCATATAATTGTATTTTAATCAACATATTGAATACAGTTTCAAGATGAAATGATAGGTACCATCTTTTTCAACTGTATTGGCGGCTCCTTTAGGTTGCTTCGTTTGACTATCTTCTTGTTTTATGATGCTATTGCCATCTAATTGTGGTTTCTCCAAATTTATTTTAAAGAAATCAATATTTTTCCCACTTGTCACCTTCTTATCTTCATCCATAACTCTTTGCTTTTCATTAAATCCTTCTACTTCATTTTCAACCTTATTTGAAGTCTCTTTCCCCTTCACCAGACAAGAAAATCATTCATTGAAAGTTCAAAATAGAAACACAAAAAAATGGCTAAAATTGCAAAAATGTTATTCACCTTTTCGATTCCCAAACTCGAAGGTTTAACATCCAATGCCATATCAGCCAACCCATCTCTTTCTGGAGATGTTGGAGCCAGAGGAACCTGTTCAACCAAGGCACCTTTTAGAAATTTTGCACTAAAAAAATCAGAGGGAAACCAAAATGAAAATTAAAACAGCAGACTCTGACCATCAAATCAAATTTGAATCTCTCTTCTTTCTGGGTCTCAACCTCTGGAATCCTAAGAACGCACATAAAATTGTATTGAAATTAATTGTTTGTTTCAGGAACAATTGGAGGAAATGAAGATCTTATGTCGCTTACGATTTAATTGGTGGTGGTGAATTTTCAGGATCATCATTCCCTCTAGCGCGTAAAGGTGAATCAGTTTTCTTGCTTCCCTTATTTTCATCTCCACCTGTGCAAACTTCGTTTGCTGATTTACTTTCCTCAGTTTTATGTTCATGTGAACCAATGCTCATACTAAAATAGGATTTTCCTTCCAACTTTGGTGGGTGAATTTCTAACTCTGCAGGTTGCTCGGACTCGCCTTTAGCTGCACCATCCAATGAATCGTTGTGAGCCAGAGAAGACAAACTCCCCTCTTTGATCTTCTCTACAGCTACAAATTAAAAATGCAATGGAAATGGACGTTATCAGTACATGATAATCGATTATCATAGATAAGGGTAGACAAATTCCAATCATAAATATTTGCTTTAAGCTCAAGGATTTAGAATACCCACCAACATTTAAAGACAAATCAGACATAGCACCATTCTTCTGAAGTGAAATAGATTGTTGGAAGGCAGTTTGTGAAGAGTTTGTCGTTGTAGATGTGATTGATGACTTGGTATCGTCCCGAAGAACACCAGAATTCTCTGTTTCTTGCTTCGACGATGGTTTTTCGTGAGCTTCTTGTTTTTTTGAGCATTGTGGTTGTTTCTTTAGTCCGAACAGAACCTCAGCGATCTCAATCTCTATATCCCCCTCCTCCTTGGCAGATGGAGAAGAACCCTTAGGCGTCTTCATTGATCGAGTCTTAGGCCCAGTTGATTTCTGAAAATTCACGGGGAAACAAGACAAAAACTCACATCAATATTTCAAAAATATATGTATTGAAAAGAAAGAAAATAAAAAAGCGTGCAACTAACCATCTTCTTCTTATTGGCCGAAATAAGGGAAGTTGATGGCGAAACGACCTCAGCAGACGACCTCGCCGGAGAATCGGACTGATTCCGATGGCTGTGGTCGTCTGCAATGTCTTCTCCAGCTCCACCAACACCACTATTTCCTGAAACCGTGCAATCATGTGATCTTTTGATAGAAGCTGTAGAGAAAGAATTAAAAACAAACTTCACCATCATGAAACAGAGGATTTCTTTTTAGAAAACTAGGCTAGGTTTCAAGAAGTGCTACTCAAAACATGTTGTCATCAATCACTTTGCAAAAAAAAAAAAAAAACAAGCTGATTGCTAGTGCTTGATGGAGCAAAACTCACTTAGTTTGTCTCTTGGTAATAAAAAACAGACATCAGAAACTGACATAACTTGTACATACTTATAACTTCCAATCTTAATAATTCAATTACCAGAAGCGGTCCCTTGAAAGCTCCAAGTTCTCAATCAATAACCAAAAAAGAAACCCAAAAACCCTTCAAATCCCTAAACCATGGCTGATCTTCATTTTCATTTTAATCCTCTTCCCCCATTTCCTCTCATCCCCATCTGTCGTTCCTTCCCTTTCTCCCACTACAATCCTCTCATGGCCGCCGCCGCGTGACGGCAGTCATCTGTCGTCCGGTACGGATATTTATACTACCCACGTGCGGACACGGCGTACTTTTGGCAGTTCTATACTAATCCCGCGGTTAGCTACCACAATGTGGCGGTGATGGATTCAAAGCACGTTTTCCAAAGAGACTGCAGGAGGTTCAAAAGGAATTTGTGGGACGTTTAAGAAGAAAAATATTTTTTTCTAAAAATGATAATATATATTAAATAAAAACAAAATGGATTTTTTTTTTCCTTTCTATATAATGGTATTAACCAATCAACCAAACCAATGAGTCACCATCACTTTCCATTCTCTTTAGGAGCCACCATGATCCTAAGCCAATAACAAGAACCTTATTGGAGCTTTATGCCAACTATGATGGTTAAATGGAGGTATAATTTACTGTACAAACAATTGGAGATATATTATACAGATTGGTTGAAGGATTGAATTGATTAACTTTTTTTATTTGTTGAAAATATGCAAAAGATCTTACTATTTAATGTGGTTCAAATAGATTGATTGTGTTGTTTTCAAAAAAAAAAAAATAGAATTGATTGTGTTTGGTTAAAGAAAAATAAGGTAAACTTTTTAATATTAATTTAATAATTTTTTCCATCATTTCAACTCTCTCTCTTATTCATAACCTAGGTTTAAGTTTTTAAAAATGTTTTAATATATAGTTTTAAAATATTTTTATTTAGAATTTTTTAAATGTTAAAACACCATGAAAGTGACATATTCAATTCATTAAGGTCTGAATATTTAAAAAATAATAAATAAAGAACGAAGAAAACGAAAAAATAAAAAATAAAAAATGGAAGGAGAAAACAGAAAAATAAAAAGAAACGGAAAGAAGAAAAGAAAACGGAAGGGAAACGGCAGAGATGAACACCGGTAGCAGCGACGCCGGCCACGGCGGCGATAACTCAGGTGAGAAAAATAATCATTCTCTTTCAGAGGCCAACAATTTCTTCGATTCTGAGAAATTTCTTGGACCAGGAGATTAAAAACACCAGTTAATCAAATAGAATTAACGATTCGATTGAAGAAATTTGTAGGCAGTTTTAATTAGGTTTCTCAAAATTTCCTGAAACGGAGCACAAGAAACCGAACCTGAGCGAGCCTTCCTCGGAATCGGAACGCCGATCATCGCATCATCAGCAACCTTCCATTGCTGCTTCGCAAATCTCGGCGGAAGAGAGTTCTTCCTCAGATTCTGATTCGAAGAAGTAGAAGAAAGAATCCGAGAAATTCCTCCACCGTCTTCAACCTCATCACTATCTCCATCAGCAACAACATCTTCAGCATTTTCTTCTTCCTCCTCCTCCTCCGCCGCCTCTTCTTCTCTGTTTCCCCCTCCTCTCCGCCGCTTGCTCCGACTCGAAAACTCTCGATCTCGATCCCTCTTCCCTCCTCTATCTCGTAACCGCACCGTCTCCTGCAACTCCACCTGACCTTCCTCTGCAACAAACAACCACCGTCGATAAAAATAATCGCAGAAAACAAAATAAAAGTTGAGAATCAAATCGAATATCGAACCAGGTGAATCTCTGAAAGCCGTAGCTCTACTGCGCCGCCGTGAGGATCCATTTCCGGCCACTGTACTCCACGAACTCCTCGCTTCTCTGCTTTTCTCCATAATCGGTTGTCTCAATCATGAAATCGAACTCTCTCAAATTTTAAAATCGGCGATTCCTCAATCAAAGCAATCCACCGTCGCCGGAAACCACCATAAACTCCGGCGAGCTTCCGCCGCTTCTCTTCTTCTCTCTGCTGTTAGGTGTTCATTTTGTGAGCTCTTATTGTGCCTTTAATCTAATCCCTTCCTTTTACTTTTCCATTTATATATTTATATTTAATATTTAATATTAAAATATTAAGGAATTTGACACTCTCACGCAAAACCTGCTTGGAAAACGGACGGCTGAGATTCAACGGAGAGGGCTGCCTAACCGATTGAAATCATTGAAATGGAAGATGAATCGGACGGTTGCGATTGGACTTTGCCAGCAAGGCAAAAGAGGGTACATTTTTTCGATGGTATATTGCCACTTCGCACACTTAAGCCACGTGTGACTTTATTTTTTATTTTTTTACTTTTTCCGAATCGGGAAAATATTTTTCTTTTAATATTAAAATGTATTTTCTTTCCGCCACGCGCCTGAAAGTGCGTGAGGGTCTCTAATCTCTGTTTCTCCAAATTCGGTCAGAGGACGGTTCCGCAGATGCCGACGTGGACTTCAGTTGATGAGACTAGTGTGCGGATGAGTTTTTTTTTTTATTTTAATTAAATAATTTCAAATTATAAGTTTTAAAAAAATAATAATAATAATAATAATTAGGACTTAATAATCTTTTGTGGGACCTTAAAGAGAACCTATATTAAAAAATCTAGTTTTCAACCACTATATCATCTCTTAGAGACTGTTTAAAGAAATACTTAATCCTCCTTAAGGGACTTGCGGCACCTCTTAGTATTACAAAAAACTTATTTCAATAATATTGGAAGAAAGAGAGAAAAAAATGTGTGATAATAAAATGTATCACATATGTCTTAAGGAGCGTTTGCCCCGTTATTTATAGGGAGGCAAGTATCTATCTTTTGTTTATCTATCGAATTTAATATTGAGTTGTTTCTCTTCTTAATTTTTATTTTTTAGTATATATCAAAGAAAGATGAATAAATAACAATTCCAAACAATCAAACTATTGCCTTGCGTCACTAACTCAACTAAAAAAATTGGATTAGTGGCTGAGTAATTCCACTAATTCCAATCTATATATTTTAGAGTGTGACATCCCTTTATTATTTTTGTTTTTAATTTAAATTTATTTTTTGTTTATTTTTAAATTTTATAAAATCGACATAATAATTTCAAAGTAGTAATTCTTCTGGCATGATATATATTTTAAACGCTAAAAATAATGGTTTATAAATTTTTTTGAACAAAAAAAATCAAAACTAACAATCAAATCAAATAAATATTTGCATACATAAAAAATATATATATAATTTTTGGATTAATTCAAATCATTAAATTTTCTTTTTTTTGAATTCTTTTTTTTAGATTACACAATCACATAAAATAAATTTGAACTCATAATCTCTTAGTTATGGGTATACACTACCACTATTACAACGGCTCAGATTGACTCATTTATTTGAACTCAACCCAAACATTAAATTGGGTTTGATTTGTCCTTCATATTATCATTTTTGTAGCACCTTAGATGAGACCATACTTTTATTTTTTTTTAATACTTATCGTATTGGTGACTTTTTATATTTCTTACATTTAAATCGCATGCTACAAAGTTAGCTATTCAAATTGTTAATAGCATCATTTAATTCCTCTTTACTTTAAAAGTCTCCATTATTTAAAAAAGTAGCTTATTTCTTCATTTTATTGTCTTCTTTATGAGCTTTGAATTCTTAAAAAAGGGTAACTTGACAAATTATTTAACGTAAGCTTAAGTTTCATATATATATGAAAGAGAAACCAACTTAAAATCACAAACTATCGTAAATATTTGTGACATGTTAATTTTATTATTTAAAGGTAATTTAATTTAACATCATGAACACGAATTTATTTTGTGTAGATTATATCGAAGAATATAAGAAGTTTAATAAGAAGCATGAGTTATTTATTTTTTATTGTTAATAATTGATTCGATGAAGAAATGACATGTCTTATCGATCATGATTTTAAGGGTTGATATTTGATGATAAAAAGCTCAAATTTACTTTAAACTTGTGTAAAAATTGAATTGGATTATCATTTATTTATCAGTCCCCCTGGGGTGGCACAATGGTTGAAGACTTGGGCTTAAGGGTATACTTTCCTCAAGGTATCAGATTTGAGCCTCACTTGTGAAACAACTCTTTCCATGTCTTCTGTATCTGGCATAGGGACGGACGTGGTTACTTTGTTTAAAAAAAAAAAGGATTACCATTTATCAATTTACTCAACACTCCTTTTATTTTTCTTCTCAAAAAATAAAAACTCCTATTTTTTTATGTGCACGACAAATATTAAGTGGATTAAATATTGATTAAAAACATCTTCAAATAATTAAATAATTCATAGGTTGACAATGTATATAGGAATTAGGAAAATATATTTTTGTACCACATGAAACACTCATTGTCCCTTTCCAACATTTAAAATATAAAAAGAGAGGAAAATATGCATTTTAAGATTTTATTTTATTTTTTACTCCAATATTTTAACCATCATGATTTTTTTTGTTGAAAAAAAAAAGATTCGAAATCCTGTTTTAGAGTTAATTTTAGTTCATGAACGTGGCCCGAGGAGCGAAAGTGACAAGCACAAGTAATTTATCATTGTAAGAAAAATCTAAACTATTAAAAAGAAATTTATCAACATATTCTATTCCTTGTATTATATTTGTAACATAATTTCTAGATTAATTCATTTATAAGCACATAGATTTTTATTAGTGATAGTTTTCAACCATCGATAGAATGAGTCTACCACTAATTAAATTCTATCCATAATACAACATAATGTTTCTGATGAAACTGAATTAGTGATAGATTGAGTTTATCAATGATATAACTCAATTTGAATTTTTCTGTTATAAATGAATTAGTTCTGATTTAGTACTATAGAAAAAATATTATGTTTTTGTTTTTTATCATACATGCAAAATCCCCTAAAATAATAAAATAATATTTTTGTAGCTTTTTTGATCTCTATGCTTCAAAAGTAAACAATATATCAATAATGTCCGATTTTAGTTATTGAAATTACAAAAACGTTAATCACATAATGCAATGTTAACTAAAATGATAACTAGACTAATTTTAAATATATTTTTTTTTAGAATGTTGTATTTATATTTTAAATACTAATATATGAATGAATTGATTGGTTTAGTTTTGATGTAAAATTCTTTTTATCACTAAAAACATATCATGACTAAAAAATAAATTTAAATGTAATTAAAGTGTTCAACAAAAACATATGATCAAATTGAAACTAGACTCTAAAATTAGAGTAAACATGATTGAAATATCAAAAAAAAAAAAAATTCAATTTTTAGACATAGTAACCAAACTTAAATTAAACTTCAAATCTAAAAATAAAAAAAGTTTTTTTTATATATAAACCAAATTTAGAAAATATTTACAAAAGTAGATTCTCAGCATTCTAAATTGCAAATCTAAATTTCCTTTTATAAATGAATTTTAAATAGGATTAAAAATTTACAATTATACCCATCCCACTCATTAATTGTAAATTTGAAATTAATAATAAATTTAAAAATAGAAACTTCCTTACCCACCTCTCCTAAAATCATGCCCTCATTAGGATCCATCTTCTGTCATTTCGAAAATTTTCGTCCCACCTTCTGGACTTTTCGTTTTCCATCGTCAAGGTCTACGGCTTCGCGACTCCTCATCTTCCTCGTCTTCGATCGTCAAGGTATTGTAACTCCTCCATTTCGACCACTCTTAGCGACTCCTCGTCATCCTCCGTCTAGGTCGTTCCGGCTTCACGATTTTTGGTGTTCCATCGTCAAGGTATTGTAGTTTCTCAAGGTTCAATTTGGGTTTTTTATTTTTTTAGTTAGCTTTGTTATTCGGGCATTTTTTTGATATGTTTTCGAAATCGGAAGTTTGGGTTTTTTTCTTACAACGATTTAGTATGTATTTCAGCGTTCAATAAGATTTATACATTCGGGTTTTTCGAAATCGAAAGTTTGGGTATTTTTTTACAGTCGATTTTAGGGTTTAAGTTCATGTTGAACCTATAGTACTATCCACGGATATAGACCAGACGGTAGAGGGCATTCATGCATTAGAGGAGACCCGAGTTGTTCGTCACGTATATAATCCAGAATTACTATAATCTGTGTTGGTTTGCTACAACTCACAACACTTTATAATTGTTATGCAGACACGAAGAAGAAGGAAAGAGAAAGTGGATGATGAGGTGTTTACAATTTAAGTTGCTTAATATATTTTTTATATCCTATCGTTACGAAAAATCTGTGCTTTTTGTAATTAGGGATGGAAGTGTGATACGTACGAGTAAAAAACAGAAAGAAGACACATTAGAATTGAAACGACCCAGCACTAGAGTACATTCCTCTTAGTAGTTGACATACGGTATTGTTATATTTTTCAACAAATGTTTAGGTTCTAATGCACTTGTTTATAAACAAAAATATAGAAAAGTCATGAAGTAAAAAGTTCTACAAAGGTTAACAGGAATGATGCAAAGAAAATAGAGGATAAGGGCATGAAACAAAAGGAAGTTATAGAGAAGGTAAAGTACATGGTCGACTATGGTTAAATTACTGTCGTTTTGTTTATGTAGGGTTCTAACACTACTGTCTAAAAACAGGGGGTCCCGTTACTGTTGCCACTTAATGGTGATGAAGATTTGGTGGATGAGGTTAACAGCGAAGAAAAGATGATGACGGGGGGATCAGGTACAGGTTGGTGATGGTAAAAATGGGGATGGTAAAGATGGTGCTACAGGAAATATAGAACACCATGATGATGTTAGGTCAGGACTTGAAGATGTTGATGGGGTGTTTAAAGAAAATGTTGGAAATGAGGTAATTGTTAAACATTCATACATGATATACATTTAATCTTTCTCTCTGATTCTGAAACTATAAATGTATGGTTATCTATTACTTTTGCAGGTTACCCCGGGCAATGTAAGTTCTGCTTTCATAGGTTCATGACGTAATTTATATGTTGATGCGGTAGGAAATGTTCTATGTGGTTTATACTGTTAGTTCTGGTATATTGTATTGTTAACATAATAAGAATTCATATGTATTGTGCAGCTTAAAGGGTAGGGCATTTTTTCTGATAGCTAGCATGCTAAACGTATTGCTAGAAAAAGAAAACCATCAAAGATTATGATGTTCCGTTGACTTTTATGTTCGGATCAGCAGAAGAGAGTCTAATTTTAAGATATTATCAAACTTTAAAATATTTTTTTATTCCTAATACAATAGTTTAATTATGTGGACGAGCACAAGTTTAATTTGTGTAGACACTTCGTTTTTATTTTTTTAGATGGATCATGTTTGTGGTTTACAAATGTGATGCTTTAATGAACTCCATTTTTTGCATTCAAAACTAGTAGTTGTTAACATTGTGTTCGATCTGTTATGACATGTGTTATATGTTTTGAATATACCGTATTGTTATTATACACTACGGTTGTCAAATATTATCATACATTTAAATGTTGATTAATGTTTGGTTTAGTAAATCAATAACATCTTTCTCGTGATCGTACATATAATGTTGAATAATGTATATTCCGTATGGTGATATAGTATAGTAATGTAAATTGCAATAGAAAGACAATAGAAAAGAAATGAAACAATATTGTGTATTAATTATGGTTTAATAACTAAAACTGACTTTAGTAATAGATAGAGGAATAAATGAAGAAAAAAAATGATCATCTAGCGAAGGGGTTCCTACACCGTCCACATTTCACCCGTTGTTTGCCTTCCTTTTGGAAGTTTGGTTTTAGGTGGAAGCAATTTCTTCACGTGAATATCCTGCGGTACATCCCAGGGGTCTTGGGGGGCCCAACGAGTATACCAACCCGACATTAATATTCTTTAATGTCTCAGCATAATAGTAGTGTGAAACATAATGTTTGGAAGGAAACTGTTTTTTCAGTAATACAACACATGCATGAAAACACGATATTCCTATATGGTTGTACTCTCCACAACTACAACTTCTGTCTTCAAGGTTCACATGATATTGTTGAATGTCGTACAACACTTGAAATTGCAGGAGATGATCAATATCATGTACTTGCGATAATGTTAAATAATGTGGGAATGAATGTGTATAGTATAGAACATGTGTGTTGTTTGGTGTGTATATGTTACCTGCAAAAGAATATCATATAAGCAAGTGGTACGGTATGTGCATTTTGTGAAGTACAATATGCATTGTGTAAACATTAGTCGAAAAGACAAATGGTGCAATGTGCAGTATGTTCATGTTAAACTGCTATAGTAAATTGTAGACTACGATACAATAATACTAACATACGAAAATCGTATGGATATATACAAATACTATTTGTACGTATTGACTGTACGATAGAAACTATACATAGAACATAAACGAAAGGGAAGAATCATATACCAAACTGAATCATCTGCGACATTGCCAAACGAATATAGAGTGAAGACGAACGCTGGTAAAAACATACCAACTGGAAACGAACAGCAACCGATCAAAAAATGCAAGAAAAAGAGTGGATCAACCAGAAAATTGATAGAAAACGAAAAAAAAAAACCATATGAGGCTGGAAAACAGAAAAGCTACAACGTTGAACGGCCGGAAAACAGATGAAAACGACCGGAAAACATATGGAACACATAAAACCTTCGAAGTTGAAAGACGGAAACGATAAATGACACGAAGAAAATCTGAGTCTTTGGTAGATGAAAACAACGGCGAAATGGAGAACGTGCGAAAAGTGAGAAAAAAATATGTTATGCTATTTTAAGAAAAATATTTTTAAATGGAAAAAGATATTTAACAAAATTAATTAACAAAATTATTCCATTAAAACTAATTAGAGCAAAATAAGGCGAGGGCAAAAAATGATTTCAATAAAAAGATTTTTTTGAATTTTTAAATAAAAAATTAGATTTACAGAAATGTTAGTTTGGTAAATAGATTTATAATTATTTATTGAAATAATATTATTCAATATAATTTCCCAAATAAAAAATGTAATTTTCCCTAATTACTGTTTTTAAATACATATCGAAGGAATTGAGACAAATATCTCGAGTTCGAATCTAACATTTGTATAGAACTGGTTTACGATCAACATTCAATTTTAAAGTTGCATTTGAGAAATAGATTTATAGTTGAAGAACCAAATATCATACAAGTACAACAATAATCACGTTTTAAAATAAGTGGGCCAGCTTAAATAATAGAATTAGAATAAATGTTAGACAATTATTTGAATTATACACAATCAACATTTAATTTTAAAGTTGCATTTTACTCCCATGTCATCAATCAAATACAAAATTGAGCTTTTTTTTAAAAAAAAATACAACATTGTGTAAACAAAAAAATCTCAACTATTATTATTATTTTTTAAGTGGGAGGATTCTAAATTATTTATACTATTGTGACTTTCATACTAACCTCGATAAAAAAATCATTTTATTATCTAATTTAAATATCAATGTCACAATTTCATACTTAGTTTGAAAACTTATTTAGAAGAGTTTTTTTTAGTAGTTAGTTGCAATAAAAAACATTTAAATATGATTTCCTAAAAAGAAAAAAAAAAAACAATTTTTGTGAAAAAATTAGAGAAAATAACTTATATAGATTTAAAATAAATCGTTATTTTGAATAGTTAAAAATGAATAATTAAAAATCAGTAACTAAAAATGAGTTATTATCTTTTTTTAATTAATAAATTATTTGAGTAGTAACAAATAAATACTTCAATTCAATATACTAATACCCCTCGAGTACATATGTTAAACGAAAAAAAACTACCTTCATCAACTTAAATTTATAATTTTTTTTAAATAATCAAGACCTCATTCGATTTAACTTTATGCGATAAAATACATAAAAATATTTTCGTTCACTAATAAATTTCAATTGATATGTGCTTTTTATCTATATTTTAAATAAATATGGGTTAAGTTAACAACGTTGACAGTGACACCCATTGCAGTTCATAGAATATGTACATAAAGCAACCCAATCACACGAATATTCCAACGCTCCGTTACAGATTATCTATCATAGGATTATTTACTTTTTTATGAATTCAATTTTATGATATTATATATTAATGCAAAAATATCTTTTATAATTCTTAAGATTTTTATACAAATAGGTAGAGGAGAATACAAACTGTCATATTGATTTCGGCTGTGAGCATGATTTTGTGTTAGGATCTCACAAATATTCCACATTGACATTGGAAAGTGGGAGAGTCCAACATCGATATAAAAGAGATATGAGTTACTATTCTCATTGACAATTAATTTTGAAGTGGAATTCCATATTCTCTCATACATTGAACTGAAATTTTACCAAACAATGAAGTCATCCTATCACTCATTCTTTCAATTTTTAATTCTTAAATATGAAAATTAGTTCAATTTGATATTTTATTTTTTTAAAACTGTACCATTGTTAATTCTTAAAATAACAAAATCGTTAATTATAAAATAATATAAACTAAAATGACTTGAATTAATTTTTAATTTTTAAAACGATGAAATTATTATTTTAATTTTAACAATTTGATTTTCAAAAGAAAATAAATTAGAAAACATAAAAGAAGCGTTGTTAATTATTAATTAAAACAGGAAAAAAAATGGAATTGCGGGAAAATGAAAAAAAAAAAAAAAAAAGAAGTTTTTTCACACTCGGTGGCGTGAAGTGAAGATCAACGGTCCAACAAGTATCTCAATATTGAAACAGGCGTAGCCGGTAGCCCGTCGCCACGTACGGTAAACTCCCAACAAAGATAAAATCAAGTGGGCCCAGCTGACCGATCAAGCCGGTCAACAATTCCATTCTCCAAATCCCCGCACGGGCCCACTCGACAAGTAGTAATTACATGCACTCGGGACCACGAGTAAACCACTAACCAACGGACGAGATCGCCCGTCTCGACGAAAATCAAATCCAAGCCGCAAGATCAGAATCCTACCTGGCAATATTTCAAACATTTAAAAAAAAACAAAATATTAAATAAAAAAAAAGGTTTCTGAACTGGCAGCCACGGCCCACAACCACCTGCCTCCTCGGTGAATCAAATTAAAAATTGTGGGCCCCGGTTGGTCGCCTACCGAGCCGTCTATTTTTTGTCCCCACGCGCTTAAGATACCGACGTGGGCGCGTGGTGATGTGTGGAAGATCCTCTGCGGGTGGGAGCAGTTTAGTGCTGTGGACATGCATTGACTTTTGGTAAGTCAATCGCGATCGGACGGCTGGTATAGAGGTGACGTGTCGAGTGAATGGGAAAATGGAGAGTGCCACGTGGAAGAAGCGACGGTCAGTGAGGCGTCAATCACGATGTGTCGCTCTCACGGCTTGGAAGCGAGTTGAGTGATGGAGTGTGTGCAGAAATATATTGTTTATTGTTTATTATTTTTCTATCGGCACCCCACTTTTTTTTTGTATTATTTGTTTATTAATTATTGTTATTTCTTTAAATAAAAACTTAAATGATTTTTTTCTTGTTCATGATTCAAATTCATTTAATTCAACCGCCTTTCCCTTTTCTTTTGTCTTATTTCACTTCTTAAAATTTATCCAATCAAGGCTTGCCACGTCAATACTCCATAGTTTTTTTGTGTGTATAAATAGTAATCGTGGATTTTTTTTATTCATTTTTTTTTCCCATTCAAAGAACTTGAGCCACATCTCTATATTTCTCATCAATTAGATTTCCAAATTTGTTGTATAAAAAATTAGTGAACCCAACAAATCAATATTTGTATGGTAATGAATGTTAGCAAAAAAATAAAATTAAATTGATAATTACTAGATTTTTATATTCAAATTCCTAACCTTACTTATATTTTTTGTTGGCCACTAACACAAAAAAATTACTTAATAAGTGATATTAAATTTAATTGACTTTCTATCTAAAAATTTAACAGAAAATTAAAATATTATTAATATAGTCATCATTTATTAGATTGGTAATTATGATTAATTCAACTTACAATGCTTTAAATTTTTTCACTCATTTAATCATGGTCAACAAGAATATTAGCTCGACGGTATCAATATAAACCCAACAATTACGACGTCATGAGTTTGAATCTTCTATGCCTAAAGGTCTTGTTTGATAAGCATTTGATTTTTTATTTTTGGTTTTTGAAATTTAAGTATATTTCCACTCAAATTTAATGTATTCCACAATTTCTACAATATATCCATTTTTCTTTAAGAAACTATGTGAAAACTAACCAACTTTTTAAAAAATATTTTAGAAACTATTTTTTTTTTTTTTCAAATTTTGGTTTGCTTTCTACAAATATAAGTGAAAGGTAAATATTCAAATAAGAAAAAATATATGATAAGATAATTATTATAAGTTTAAATTTAAAAAACTAAAAATAAAAAGGGAAATGATTAGGCCTAAATTATTATAATTCATTAAAAAAAACTATTAAATTAACCTACAATAATTTATAACAATACAATATTAAATACTCCAAACTCCTCATCTACGTTATCGTGTAATCTTCTGCTTCTTATATTATTATAAAAAGGAAAAAATATTTAAAACTCATTGAATATAATAGAATTGAACTATTTTAATTCCTTTTCTTAGTCATGTCAAGAAATAATAAATAATTGATTAGAGATTTTCGAATCAGTAAAAAATGATTACCTATAAATTAAGAATAAAAAAACAATATATAAAAAAGTTGTTAGCATTAGAATATGCCTCGTAGAAAACAAAGTCTTAGTTACATAAAAGAAATAAAAATATAATAAATGTATAAGAAACTAATTTTTAGAATATTTAAACCTAAGATTAGCTTTGACAATTTGTTTACTCATAAAATAATATTATCTTTTTCCTTTGTCTTCTGAGTAATAAAGAATGGTGACCAAAGAACATTATTTTAATAATATATTAAAAAAATATTATTTTATTCATCGATTATTATTAAAAGTACAAACATTATCTTTTCTCTTACCATGTTTCCTCTCACTAAAATAATAATAAATATATATTTTCCAATTAAAAAAGGAAAAGAAACAACATCCCATTAGGCTTTTTGATAATTTTTAATATCAAAGGAATCCATCCCTCTCCCACTTGCCCATTTTTAAAAATACTTTATTACAACTATCTTTCGTTATTTTAATATATTTTAAATTATATTTTCATAATATTTTTCTTTTCAGTACAGCAATTACAAGAATTATAAATCAAATCTGAACTTTTGTATGTTTTAGTCACTTAAATATATACCAACAGCACTTATACACCGATATTAGTGTACATCAAATAATAAAAAAGTCTTGGTTAAATCTTTTATCACCAAATTATTCAATAAATTTTTATTTTTATAGTTTACAATCAAATAATGAAATCGCCACTGACCCTATTAATAGTACCAATGCATCAAAACTCTATTATTAACCTTGTTTGGACATTAATTTGGGAACTATTCAAAAAGTCTTCATATAGTATCTTATTCATTTTAATATTTTAAAAGGTTTCTAGAAAATATTTGGAAACTTAAACAAAAATAATATATAATATATATGTTTAATTTGATTTTTATGATAAAACAAGTTCTTATAAATATTACTTTCACCTACTAACTATCTTAGTTTGCTAATACAGGTATTTCAAAAAACAAATCCTTTTGTTTGAAAAACTAAAAGTAGTTTTTACAAACTTAATTTAGATTCTGCAATGTAATTAATGACTAAAATGTATTCCTTAATTATAATGAAAATTGGGATGATAGAAGTTTAGTTTTGAAAAACAAAATAATTAGCAAAAACATATTTGAGATACTAATCGATTGAGAATAGACTTAAATTTCAAAAATTCAATTTTGAGTGAGAATATGCTTAAATTTGAGATATTAATTTGAGATACTAATTAACAAAAACCCAAATTTAACATACTAATTAATTAGCAAAAACTCAAATTTGAATGAGAATAGACTTAAATTTCAAAAACAAAAAATAAAAAACTTAAATAATTATCAAACGGGCCTAAATAAACGAATCGATAATTTATAGAATTAATTGAAATCAATAAAATAATATAGGTATCTAAAAAGAATATAAACAAATATTTTAATATAATTATCCTTAATTGTTTTTAATAAAGGAGCTTACGCGCATCTTTATCAGATTTACTATTTTAATAGTATATTTCTTTTTCTTTTTATTTTTTTATATTAAATTTTAATAGTATATTTCAACTCATCTAAACGTGATTATTAACAAATGCCCCTGCTTTATTAGTATTTAATAATGTACTCAGTTTCCTCAAAAAAAAAAAAAAAAAACAATAATAATAATAATAAAAAAATAATGTACCCAGTTATTTTATTTTGACCTAAGTTTGGTTTGTCATATTATTTTAATAGATATATAAGACTGGAAGGGAGTTTAAATATTTTTATATATTAGTGGACGGAGACAAATTCACCATTACAATATAATATTCATGAAATATATTATAATAATTGAAACTATATAATAGCTTATTCTATTCTTATAATAATATTAATTGGACTATTATTTTTTTGAGTAAAACATCTCCGCCGTGTGTAGGGAGTCCTATCTTTTACCGGTTGAACTATAAAAATTCTACTACTTTTTATTATTTATAAAATGAATTTTTGTGGTATTCAATGTGTCACATGAACAACATATAGAATTATCCTAGAACTACAAACCAACCTGTAAAATTAAAGTAACCAATGCTCTATCCATTCATTTAATTTCTTAGTTTGGTTCTCAAGTCATATATATAATGTTGTAGCATAACTAATTAATATGAAATGATTTAATAGTTAATAATATCATAAATAACTCAAAGTTAATAATTAAGTTCAATCCATAATAACCACCTACTCAATAAATATTTTTTTTTTCATGAGTTTCTTTAATATAAGCCGGCCAAAACATTCACTCATATAAAGATATTATCGTTTTTTTTTAATTTTTATTTTTAATTCAACATTTAAAGATAGGGTTCAAACATATAACATTTTAGTTACTAAATCGGACAAGATATGTTAATTTTACGAGTAATTTTATCATTAATCTCATTTAAAAAGAAAAATATGTTGTGTAATTTGCATGTAAATATTCAAAGTATTAGGATCTATAAGTATGGAAGAACATAGAAATTTTTAAATATTATATAATAGTTGAACTACTCATTTTATTATCAATTAATTTTAAGATTGATATTTATACTATTCTCGAATGAGTATTTCTATATGTTTGTCACCTCAAGAAATTTTTAAATATTATATAATAGTTGAACTACTCATTTTATTATCAGTTTCATTGTTTTCTCGAATATGAATGATATTCTTGAGGTGACAAACATATAGAAATACGAAAACTAGAGAATTAATTAAGAGGATTTTTCAAGAGCAGCAAACTAAAAAAAAAAATTTGTCTTGGGATATCAAAAATAAAAAAACAAAAACAAAAAATTCAATCACATTAAATTGATAGTCATAAAATTAATCACTTTTAATAAAGTGAAATTAATTCTTTCAATTAAATGAAACTGTTTTACTTCATTAAGTTAAATTTATACTAATAGATTAAACTAAATTAAGTATAAAATATTTTAAGAAAATTGTATTAGTCCAATTTTACAAAATAATTACAGATCTAGATAAATTTGAAAATATTTAGCATCCATAATCAATATAAATAATACTCATCATATTGTATTATGTATTAGAATTCAATATAATATGTATTATTTATATCGTATATTTGATTATGATTGTTAAATTTTTTTAAATTTATCTGGCGTTATAAATATTTTATCAATTTGATCTATTTTTGCAAAAATCTCAATATTTTATTATATATAAAATATTTTAAAAAATTATTATAGTTAATATAGAGGTTAAAATTTACAATTTTAATCGAATGGGTCGGGTGTTAACCATCCCCTCTCTCTCATTTGTACTTAAATTTTTTTTAGGGAAATTTGCGCTCTATAGCAATTTTCCTACTCTGCATTAGAATTATAGCAACTTTTTAAAAATATTGCAAATTTAGCAACTTTTTTTTTTATAGATTCTATCAAACACTATTGATGGAGTCTATCAGATATTATTGATGGAGTCTATCAGATATTATTGATGGAGTACATTATTGATAGAGTCTATCAGTCACTATTGATGGAGTCTATCAGACACTATTGATAGAGCCTATCAATCTGATTTTGATAGATTTGCAAATATTTTCAAAAAGTTACTATTTACTCAATTTTTTTATCTTATTGTAATATACATGCAAATTCCCATTTTTTTACCATTTAACAAAATGTGTGCATCTTTTTATTATTATTATTTTTTTGAAATCATCTTTTTATTATATTTTATTTATTCCCTAAATTTAAGCGATAGCAATTTAAACAGAAAGTTTAAAGAAAACATGAATACTTTAATAGTTATATGATAATTAACTAAACCATAAATCTTAACGTGTCGACCTTTTACAATAATTTATAAATTCCAAGAACAAATTTATTTAAATAAAAGGTTGGCAAAGTTTTCTAAAAGAATAAAGTATTTTTTTTTTTAAGGAAAAAGAATAAAGTATTGAATATTGGTCAATTTATTATCAAGATTTTGGTATGCAATGACTTGGGATATGGGCTAAGTTACATATTCAAATGAGTAACATATTTTATTGGTATTAGTTTACATTATATTCTCAATATACTAATATTTAAATAAAAATGATTATCTAAAGGCACAAAAAAAAGAGTGGTGGGGCAAGTTGGCATAAAAATATTACATTTAAAAGTTAATAAATATAATAATATGATTCAAATGGTGATCTTTGGCCTCCCCTTGTTATATTATTATATTTCAAACCATATTATTTTAACAGTACTGTCTCTTAGAATATTGATTATTCAATAATTAACAAAATAATTCATTTAACATTATTTAAAGATATATATTTTGTGACCTCAATTTTCTATTACAATAATGGCCCATGATTGCTTTATATGGTACTATAAGTTAATGAGAATTGCTCTCAAGTAGTAAAACAGTTTCTAATTCTATTTGTCAATGTAATTTTGTCATTTGAACGTATTCATGCCCTGTTAAAATATTGTATTGTTATACTATGTCTTGAACGTATTCATACCCTGCAATTACTTAGTCGGAGATTTTGCTGTCCGATCAGCGAGTGAAGGTGTGGAGGCAATGTGTCCTCATTGCAAAAATGCATTTGGCAATTTCGCATGCTATTGCGTGACCGCATTTCGTCTTTCCGAGTTGTATGTTCGCATTCCGCATCTGCTAAACGTACTCTGCACCACATTTGTTTCTGCGGCGCATTCAGTTCAGTTTGCGCATTATGTAATTATGGTTTAATGGGAGCATATATATAAGTCTGAATTAAACACTGGTCATTCATGATTTTCATCATTCCGTGTAATCCGTAAATTATACTCCTCTGAATAAAACTGTTTTCTTTTTCTGTCTGTGGACTAGCTAACACTAACACAACGTTAGTGAACTACATAAATTCGTATGTCGTTTTTTTCTCCTTCTTTTCTCGTTATCACATATTTATCTTTTACGTCTTCGTTAATCGATTGTTGATTGCTATTTTCATAATAATTATATTTTGTTTGCTCAAACATTTTTATTAATAACAAATTTTGTAACTTAGTTCTTACGATTTTAATGATTAGAATTTCATTTGTATAGTTTGATTAATAGCTTTATTAAAATTTGAATACGTAGTTTGTACAATATTGATTATTTATGAGACTTATCAAATCGTACAAACTAACTCTGTTATAAATACTGAATTATCTTTAAAAAAATGAGTGAATTGATTTTTCTAAAAATTCGCAGGAATCATTTGTAAATTAAACCTTAGAATTTCAAATTTAATCTTTAATTTGTATTTTGAATCCTTTTTTAACACACATACATACATATTATTTTTCCTTTTAAAAAGTGGATTTCAACACATTTTCAGTATAAGAAGTAAATTTTGTGTTAAAAAAGAAGAAGTAAATATGGAATCGAACATAAATTTAATAATGAAAGGTTGGTAAAAAATTTAAGAAAAATAAAACTTCAAAAATTCAGACTAAAATTGAAAATGAAAGCATATTCAAATATGATTTTATATTGTTAAGTGAGGACAAACTCCAAAGGAATCTTCATATTGGCTTTATTTTTTGTTTCAACCAAGCGGTCTCATATCCATCATTTATCCCTTATTTAATCAACGTGAGATTACATTTTGTCTGTATTCTCAACAATCCTCTCTCAAATAAGTATTGCGAGATTTAACTTCGATTCGTGGTTTTTTACTCCTCGTTTAGGAGGGTTGTCCACGTTAAAATCGTTGTGTTGTGCTTGATTTGTTTACTATCATATGCTTGTTGATTTTTCGTTATAAACATAAAAGATAAAATAATTGTATATTGAGAATGAAAATAAGAATGATCAGCTTGATAATTTAGATGAAGTAGAAAGTCCTAAATAGGTTGAGGTAGGTAATGATATCCGGGAACAATTGTCATAAATTGAAGTTCCTACAGATGTTCCACTCAAAAGATCTATTAGAGATCGATATATGTTAATAAGATATTCTGATAATGAATATGTGTTATTGACTAATGAGGGAGAACCTGAAAGTTAGGAAGAAGCTAAAAAAGATAGTGGATGCAATGAAAATTGAGATGAAATATTTCCATGAGAATTACACTTTTGAGCTTGTTAAATTGTCTAAAGGAAAAACTGCACTGATAGATAAGTGAGTTTATCGAGTGAAACAAGAAGAAAATACCTCAAGACCACAAATTAAAGGGAGATTAGTGGTCAAAATGTTCAGTCAGAAAAGGGTATTAACTTTGATGAAATGTTTGCTCAAGTTGGTAAGATGTCTTCGATTCGTGTTGTTATTAGTTAGGTAGCTAGCCTTGACTTAAAAGTTGAGTAAATAGATGTTAAGACTGCATTTCTTCATGAAGAACTGAACAAAGAATTTTATATGAAACTGCCTGAATGTTTTGGAGAAGAAATGTAAAGAGAAACTTGTGTGCAAGTTGAAGAAAAAATCTTTATAGGTTGAAATAGACACATAGACAATAGTACAAGAAGTTTGAATTAGTTATGAGATGCTACAAAAATACTTCATTTCATCATTGTATTTTTGTACAAAAATTTTATGATGATTTTTTGATATTATTACTTTATGTCGATGACATTTTGGTTGTTGACATGAATGTTTCTAGAATTAACATGTTGAAGAAATAATTGAGCAAATCCTTTGCCATGAAGGATTTGGAGCCAACAAAAAAGATTTTCAGGATTCGAATAGTTCGAGACAGAGCATCTAAGAAATTGTTTATGCCACATCAGCCATACTTATATAAGGTGCCTGAAAAATTCAATATGAATAAAGCTAAAGTCTTCAGTTCCATTTTCTCCACTCTTTTTAAATTGAGCATTAAACAAAGTCATTCCACCGTTAAAGATGAGGAAAACATGAGAATAGTCCTCCTATATACTTCAGTGGTTGGGAGTTTGATGTATGCCATGTATATACTTGACTTGATATTGCTCATGTCGTTGGTGTTGTTAGAAGTCTTATCTCTAATTCAGAGAAAAAAATATTGAAAGGCAGTCAAGTGCATCATGAGATATTTGCGAGACACTTCTAGTTTGAAGCTCACATTTGGAAGTGAAAAAATAGTGCTTCAGGCTATATTGATTCATATATGATTGGAAATCTAGATAACCGACGCTCTACTTCGAGTTGTTTGATAATATTTGTAGGTGGCTCAGTGTTTTTGGTAGTCAAGATTAAATAAAGGTGTTGTACTCCCTACTTCAGAAACATAATATATATCAGTAGCCGAAGCATGTAAAAAGATGTTACGACAAAGCAGTTTATACAAGATCTTTGCTTCAAGTAATAACAATATGTGATATTTTATGATAATTATAGTATTATTCATCTAGATAAGAAATCTACATTTTATTCGATAACTAAGTATGTATATGTGAGATATCACTGTATGAAAAATGCATTGAATGATAGTTTATTTGAACTTGAGAAGATATACACTACATAGTGAAAATGACAAGCTTCTCTAAAAAGTGAAAATGAGAAGATTTGTATGGTATTTTCACAAGTGTGAAGGCCTCACGCAAATAAGGCCCGTAAAGAAGGAGGACGGATTCTGGCCATGATAGAGGCTTCATTTTTCATCACTGTCGTGGTGAATCCGCCATTGGATCGAGCTGAAATTTTGTGAGATCTTTCTATTTATTTCTTTTTAATTAATGTAGTTTCTTATTGAGATATTCAATGTTGTAAAGTTCTAATTGTAACTATGGATAACTTGGTCTAGTTCATTATTGATAATAATTGAAATATTTATCTTTACACTTATAAACTCATGATCTAATCTTTATTTAACCAACGTAGAATTACATTTTGTACATGTAATATATACACATATATATAACTGTTTGGACCAGCTTGTACATACCTCCAAAGCGATATTGAATGTCAAGAAACTGATACTAATTCATAGGTAGGTGACTAATATATATATAAATATATAATTTTGAAACCATTTCCATGTTTTAATTATTATTATTATAAGATTCTTGCGTGTTTTTTAGAACATGGGCATCGAAATTATATTTTAATAAAAGTACAATTATAAAAAATGATCTCGAAATATTTTAAACAACAACTAAACTTTACCTATTCAAAATTATGATGCTTATCTTCTCCATTTTTCACAAGCTTTATTCAATTAAATATTTTTGTTAATCTATATTAATCTATAAAATTATTATTGGAGGCTATAATTTTATTTTATTCGATAATGATCCAATTAATTTAATAAAGGACTTAACTTTTAAGGAGATCATTGCTTAAATAGCTTTAATTAGAATTGAAGCAACTCACCATTTAATGGTCATCAATAAATAATAAACCATAATTTGATTAAAAAAGCTTCTTACAAACTGCAATCTAATTTGATTATAAAAAAAACTTCTGTCTAATTTCAAAACCTTCCTCTCAATTGTATTATTATTAATTTTTTCAAATAATTGTATTTTTATTATTGATAAAATAATTATTGTTATCTGCAATTTTATTTAGAGAAATCAAAATATATTTCCAAATAATTGTAATACGAATAAAAAAGTTGACTGAGAGTCATTATGAGTTTTTAATCATGCCAATATTTGATACTCTTACTTTTGAAGATAGAAAATACCATAAAACAACCATCATGCCCAGTTAGATTTTTTTTTTTTTTTTTTTTTTTTTTTTTTTTTTTTTTAAGTTTGTTTTTTTTTTTTTACATTTTTTTTTTTTGAAAGTTATTTTTGTTCCCTTTGATTATTATTATTATTATTATTATTATTTTGAAAAGGTTCCCTTTGATTTCCTCACATTAAAACCTACAATTTAAATAAGTGAAGAAAATTATAGCTCATGAACCTAACAAAAATACATTTTTCAGCCTCAAAGGCAAAGTTGTAGCATAAATATTTTATACCTCTAAACTTTGGGTTCTATGAATGAAATCCGATTTTTAAAGAATAAACAAATAAATTCATTAACTAACAATGGTTTCAATTAAAATACAAAACTTTTACAAATGTATCAAATTATTTGTTATCTTATATTAATATGATATTATCTACTATGCGTAATTTAGCTCGTGCCTTTATATTTCTGCTACAAAAAATCTCATACCAATAAATATATTGTCTTGAATTTGAGAGCTAATATCATAATGGCTACGTTTAATATTTGTATTTTAGTTCTTATTATATTGGAGAATACCAATTACATTTATAAGAACATTACAAGTATGGAAAAATGAATAAATATATTAAATGAGAATAATTTACAATTACTACAAAATTCCTAAATAGTAAGAATTCTAACACCTCCCCTCAAATTGGTTTAAAGATATCTTCCATAGTCAATTTGTCTCTCAATTTGTCAAATTGCTTCTTCGGAAGTCCTTTAGTTAATAATATCAACTATTTGCTGCTTTGACGTAGGGAGATACAAAACACATATTGTGTATGTATCAATCTTTAATTTAATAAAATGCTTATCAACCTTAATATGTTTTGTCCTATCATAGTATTATGTAGGACTCGATTATGATCAATAAAGATTGTAGCTTTATTGTCACAATAAACATGTATATGTGTCTTTAAAAGAATCTTTAATTTTTCAAGTATCCTTTTTATCCATATATCTTCACAAATTTTAGCAGTGATATTGGTTCGATTTTTTTCGAGTTTAGGTGAAACTGATAACTGAATTGATCCAATCAATTTGACAAAAAGAGGAACCGAACTAATGTCCAACAAAAGACAAAATCATTGGTTCGATTTTCTTGATTTTTAGGTCAAACCGATAACCGATCTGATCCAATAGATTTACAAAAAAAATGAACCGAACCAATGTCCGATAAATGATAAAATCATTGATTCGATATTCATCGATTCGGTTTAATTCTTTTTTACTATTTTACTTGCTATTTTACTTCAAAATCATATTTTAATGTTGTTTTTCTAATAAAAACTCATAACTTATAATTAAATTAAACAAAAATAATTAATTATTTAAAAATCAATAAATAGTTTAGCTAACATATAAAAAATAAAAATGAGAGTAAGTAAATCAATATTGGTACGGTTCTTTTTATTGGTTTTTATAAATAGAAATCGGTCTTATCCAATAACTTTCGATTTTTTTTAAATAAAAACCAATATATCCAATATTATGTAAAAAATCCAAACCGATCCAATAAATCGGTTTGGTTCGGTTCGATTTTGTGGGTTTTCGATTTTCATTATCACCCTAACAAATTCCATGAGCTAAAGCTCTAAATTATGCTTTAATACTACTCTTTGACTACTACATTTTGTTTTATACTTTTCCAAGTGACCAAGTTGCCTTTGACAAATGAACGATAACCAGATGTGGGATCTTCTATCTGTAGTACTTCCTGCCCGATTTGCATTAGTGTAAACTTCTACTTGAAAATGATTTGTTTTTTAAATAAAATAACTTTGTCAGGAGTCCTTTTTAGGTATCTATGAATTCTATAGGCAGCTTCAAAATGAGTCGGTTCAGACGCATGCATAAATTGACTTACCATGCTCACGACATATGGAATATCAGGACGCATATGAGATAGATAAATTAGTTTTCCAACAAGCCTCTAATGTCGGTCTCTATCTTTTATTTCTCTGCTTTTGCTACTTGTAAATTGATTGATAGGATCATTATGTAGCATTTCTCCCCTCGACTGAGAAGTTTCTATAATTGACATCGAAGGACTAGTAACAACTGGACATATAAGACTAGGAAGTGGAGTAGAAGTATCCCAAAAGTTCTTTTCCAAGGTTGAGCTGTCCCCCGAAATAGAACTATGAGTAAAATAAGGTTGATTTTCAAGAAAAGATACATCATGCTCACAAAAACTTTTTTGATATGAAGATCAAAACATTTATAACCTTTTTTTACTAGATGAATAACTTAAGAAAATGCATTTAACAGTTTTATGATCAAGCTTTGAGCGAAAATGACTAGGTATGTGAACAAAAGTAGTGCACCCGAAAACTTTGAGAGGTAAATCTGAATATAGGCAAGATGTTGGGAAAATATTTTTAAAACACTCAATGAGAGTTTTAAAATTCAATATCTTACTAGGCATTTTATTTATGAGGTAAGTAGATGTAACTATTGTTTCACCCCATTGATATTTTGGAACATGCATATAAAACATTATAGCCCGAGCTACATCAAGTAAATGCCTAATTTTTCTTTCAGCAATCTCATTCTGTTGAGGAGTATCTCGACAAGTAGATCGTTGAATAATACCTTACTCATTTAAACCAAAAAGTTCATTAAAATACTAGGTTCCATTGCCAGAATGTAAAATGCAAATTTTTGTTTGAAATTGAGTTTCAATCATATTGTAAAAGGTTTTAAAAAATATCCTTTACCTCTTTTTTTTCCATTAAATAAACTCAAGATAAACGGGCATGGTCGTCAATAAAAATAACAAACCCTCTTTTTCTCCTATGAGTCATAATTTTAGAAGCACCCCAAACATCACTATGTATTACATAAAAAAGTTTAGAATGCTTCGTAAGGTTTTGGCAAATACGTGGAACGATGATTTTTTGCAAAAATGCAGCTTTCACAATAGAATCGCCCATATAAAACGACAATGAAGGTCGTAATTAAGGCTGTCAATTACGATTAATCGACAATTAAGGCCAATTCAAACCAAACATATCAAGATTCTGATGTTCAATGCTAACACACCCATGAACATATATAAGTATTTGCATAGAACACTATGTCAAGCAATCGACATGGCAATTTAAAGGAGAATTTGAAATTGAAATCAATACAGCCTGTTCTTGGTGCACAAAACTGTTGAAACCCATATTAGATAATAGAATCACCCTAGGAATTTTCTTAGTAATCCATTTTGAGTATAGCAGATGAAATCCCGATCTGATGTGAGTTGAAAAACAGTCGTAAATGGCCGAATTATGAGTTTGATCTGAGGAAGGGAACCATAAATTCTACGTAATCAAATCGTGACCGTGAAATTGAAATGAATTATCGTCAATTTAAATAACTAACGCCTCATTCACCCATTCGGTTTCTATTATAATAGCTTCAATTTATAGTAACTTATTATTTAAGATAGTTTAACAACGGTCACACCTGCATGTTTAATATTTAATTAAAATAATCAATGTATAAAATTTGAAATTGAAACTTTGTGGGAGATAAAAGAAAAAGAAAAACAATAATATTAAAAAACTGAGCATGAATTTTTTTTACCATTTTTTTTTTGAGGAAAAAAGAATCGCAAAAAAGAAGTTAAAACTAAGTTAAATGAGATTTTCATGAATAATAATAAAAGGAAAAAAATTTATGAATGTCAAAATTTTAGAAAAATTTAAATATAATAAAATCTTCATATATAGTAAAAATTGGAAATATACAGGCATTTCAACCCACTAACTGTTGCTTTAATGGAGTGAAATTGATAATTTCAATAAGTGAAACTAATCTGGATAAAAAATAACGAAAATTAAAACATTTTATCATATATGAAATATTTAAAAATGATCAAAATTAAAATAGGAATATTAAAATTTATTGTTTTTGGGGAAAATTATCTAGATTAAATGTTTAAACAAAAGAAAATTAACTAAATGGTGAAAATTGGGAAAGTTTATTGCTTTACAACCCACCAACTAAAAAAAATACCCAAAAAAAAAAAACGAAATTGAAAAGATTAGATGGATTTAGAATCTCTCTATCATAATGGCTTTTCTGAGCATCAATTCCATTTTCCATGTTGGGAAAATCTCAAAAGAGACACCATTTTGTTTTTTTTTATTATTATTGTTATGATGTGATTTTGATTTTAAAATATATTCTTTTGGATCTATATATAATCTATTTTTAACCTTTTGTTTGGTAATGGAATCATATTTTAACCTTGTTTGGAATAATTAATACCATTAAATGGAGTCCAAACATTTTGAAAAACAGGTTTTCCCAATTATTCATTATTTATATTCCCTCAAAAGTAGAAAAATCCATGCTATATCTTCTTCATCATTCTATTTTCAACTTTACCTTTTTTTAATAGATATTTTTGTAAGGAATAATTGCTAAAAAGTTATCAAAATTTGATGGTTTAAGAAAAGAATGTTACAATACTTCTTTGCTTTTTTTTTTGAAGAAATATATATAAAAAGCAGAGTGAATGTATTGATCAGGTACCTACATTTTATTATCTTATGAAAATAAATTGAGTGAAATATTCATCCGTTACTAGCTATTTTGTCAACTGTTTAGGCCCCGTTTGATAACTATTTGGTTTCTTGTTTTTTGTTTTTCAATTTTAAGCCTATTCTCTCCCAAATTTCCTACAATGTGCTCCATCCTTCCTACCATTTATCCATCTTCCTTAAAAAAAGTAGGAGTATACTAAGCAACTTTTAAAAACAAAAACAAACTTTAGGAAGCTACTTTTTTTTGTTTTTAAAAGTTGGTTGATCTTCCCTACTTTCTTAAGGAAAGATGTATACATGATAGGAAGGATGAAACAAATTGTATGAAATTTGAGAGAAAATATGCTAAAATTTGAAAAACAAAAAACAAGAAACCAAATGGTTATCAAACGGGACCTTAGTTGTTCGATCATTTTCTAAATAACATTTTATAAAAGAAATTTGGTTAAATTTTGAATTTTTTAGATAACAAATTGGGGTGAACATGGGTTGGGTTGAAGGAGTTTTTAACCCAACCTAAATTTTCGGGTGGATGATTTTTCCAACCTAACTCAACCCAATTTAACATTCAACCCAACCCAACCCTATATTTTTTGGTTGGGTTGGGTTGGGTTGAGTCATCGGGATTCATCAATACATTGCAAATATATATATATAAAAAATCAAATTAGTCTGGGTACATAAACAAAATACAATCTCTAATCATTATCAATATAAATTTTCAATATGCAAAATATTTGATCAAAAGTCACTCGTTAGTTCTACTATCATGGGTCATATATAATCTCAACTATATAACACAAAACAAAAAGATAATTAAAACAATATAAATAGATGAAATAATTTAACTTTCTTAAAATAAATAAATAATTAGAACGAACAAAAATAGATTATATAATTTAGTATATATTTTTATCATAATCATTATAAAGGTTTAAAAAAAAATTAAAATCATATTAAAAAATAAAAGTATAACAATAATAATTAAATAAATATACATATACATATACATGTAATCTAAATAATTAAATAATCGAATAATTGTATTATAGGTATAAAAAAATATTTTTTAATTAAATAATAATTTTTCGGTTTAGTGTTGTTGAGTTGGGTTAATTTCAGGTCGACCATTAACCCAATCCATGAAAATTCCATGACTTTGAACTCAACCCAGGCTGAAAATGTATTCAACCCAATTCAATCTGTCAAATTGGGTTGGATTGGGTTACTCGGGTTGTCGGTGTTTGAACACCCCTAAATTCTAACTCTCTATTTTAATTGTAGCAATTTTTAAAAGATAATAAAATATGAAATATTTAATTAAAATCGATTAATTTCAAATTTCATTTGATTGAAATTTATGAATTTTATGACTATTCACTTAACGTGGTTTAATACTTTTTTATTATATTTGAATTTTTTTTCTAAAATTTTGGTATATGATATTTGTAAATATAATCTCAACAAAAAATAAACATATTTATTATTAATTTATTATAGAAAACAGAATATAGTTAATTATATATATATATATTATTATTTTTTTGAAGTCGAGTTAATTATAATTTCATTTTCTAATTTTTTTTATAAATTTCATATCTATAATTTTTATAGATTTTGTTCATTTATTATTTAAAATATATATATACTTATCGTATATATTATATAAAAAAAAGTAGAAATATAGTAAATTTTAGATCTATAGTTTTATAGATTTTGTTCAGTTTTAGTTTATGTAATTATTTGTGGAAAAAGAAGTTTATGTAATTAAAAGAAATTAGAATTTAAAATAAGTTTCTTCTAAAAAATATATTTTTATTAACTTTTTTATTTCTTCTATAAATTTAAAAAATACGTTCATATTTTGTCATTTTTATAGTGAAAATATTAATATTACTTAATCAATTTTAATAAAAGTAATTTCAAACTTATCATTGAAAATAATTTGATTTCTTTTTAAAAAATATATATAATTTAAAATTAGATATTTAAAAGTTTAAGAATAAAAATGAAACAATTATCGAACACAAAATAAATTTTCAAAAGAATAACTCAAAAGAGTCACACATTTACTCAATTTAGGGTCTCGAGGTTTATGACCAAAATTGAATATTAAAAAAGAAAAAATCATGAATCAAATACAAAATTCTCGAAGTCTAATCTCATGTTAATCGATAAATTCACTGTGTGATAAACAACAACATGCTTTGAAACTAACCTCATAACGTTTACTTAAGTAAGTAAGTTTAAGAACTAAATTATGATCTAGAGGTTAAAGTATTATTTATGTTTCTAAAATTTTGATGTTTGTTCTCTTCTATATTGGACTCAAAACATTTAGATGTTCATTTCTTTATTTACTTTTCTTCTTCAAATTTTGAAATAGGTTCATATTTTTAAACACTATTAAAAATCTATTTATAATGACTTTAATTTAAGAGTTAAATCCTGATTTTCAGGTTTGGTGGAGTTGAAATAATTAACATCAAACAACATAACTAACTGTGCTACCGACCTATTATTCATTATCAAGTTAAATTAACAATTTAATTTTGATGCTTTGATATTAGTTTCATTTTTTATAGTTTTAATTTTTTACAATATGATTTCTACGATTAACTTAAATTTTGGCCCATAATAAAACCAAGATGGATAGCACATAGACAAGTTGAAGATAAATAAAATTAATTATTTTGAAATATTATTTAGTCAGATAAATTAAAGCCAAAAGTAACAAAACTCCCACCTAGAAATCAAAACTTTGTAAGTGCGAAACTTTGAACTAAAAAAAAGTCATATAAATTAACAAAACAAATAGTTATTTCACTATAATTCTTTTTTTTAAAAAAAAAATTATGTCACTATTAAAGTAGGCAAAATATTGTGTTTGAAATTTTTTTTTTAGGAAAATATTGTGTTTGACATATTCAAAGAAATTATAACCCCGTTTTTTTAGTAGAGATAATTAAGATTTTATTTATTTTTTGAGTTTAAAAGGAGAAAGTCATAAATCCTTTTATTTACTAAACTATTTGGATGAGGCATAGCTTAGTTAATTGAAATTAGTTCTCGCATCATCTAATTGATGAAGAGTTTAATAGCTTAATGATTTTAGTTTAATTACGATAGATTGAATGCGGTAATAATTCTATTATTTGGTTATAAAGCGAGATATCCTTTAAGTAGAATTTTATCTCCCCTCCTCAAATTTAACTAAAATAATAATAATAATTTTAGTTTAATCCA
Organism: Sicyos baderoa; assembly: GCA_037832685.1. NCBI lineage: Eukaryota > Viridiplantae > Streptophyta > Magnoliopsida > Cucurbitales > Cucurbitaceae > Sicyos > Sicyos baderoa. Next base: position 3,302,916 of record JBBMEF010000023.1, read on the forward strand.
TTTAACATTTAAGATCAGAATATTTCTTAATCTACAAATTTGCTCACTAAGTTATGAAAACAAAAATTATTATAAGTATGAGAAAGAACTTGAAAAATGAAAGAAAGTAGCAAAAGCAATTGGCAGAAATTTAAAATAACTATGAAAGCTAATTTGGTTTCAAAATTTTGGAGTATCAATGAATTTTTTAGTATTATATTTTTTACTTTTTAAATATAATTAAAAATAAATAAAATAAATAGGCTGAAAAGTCTCTCTTCTCTTTAAGTGAATCTATAACTTATCAACACAAGTGTGCGCTCATAAATTTAAAGGTTATGTCTTTAAATCCTCCAATTTTCAATTATTATTAAACTTAAAAAAGTCTCACATTTATATTTATAGGAGCTATTTGGTTTAACTCAATTTTAGCTGAAAATGGGTATTATTAAATTCATTATAAATTAGTTTAGAAAAAAAAAAAATTGACTTTTATGAGTTTTTTTTTTTTTTTTTTTTTTTTTTTTTATTGAATAAGAAGACTTTTATGAGAGTTACCAAACCTATTAATATCAATTATCAAGTAGTCGACTTTAGGGCATGTTTGGCTGTGAGAGGATGAGTTGAGTTTGGTTGGGAAGAGAATAGTAGATAAGTGAAATAAGTTTATGTTTGGGGGAAGAAAAGAAAAGATAAAATTTTGTTTGATGCGATGGAAAGAGAATGATTGAAGTTTTTATTTAAATATAAAAATGAATATTTAATAGTTTTTTAATAATAAAGTTAATTTTGATGCGATGGAGAGTAGATTGTTGAAGTTTTTATTTAAATAAAAAAATAAATATTGAGTTATTTTTTAATATTTTAATATTTAAATAAAAATGTGGGGCCCACGGATATAGTTGGGTAAGAGTTGAACGGAGTTATGAAAATTCATGGAACAAATATGGAATAGAAGTCAAGCCAAGCCAACTCCTCCGTTTGTCCATGGGACAAACATGCCCTCAGTGTTGAACGCAAAAAATAAAATTAAAAAATAGTTGACTTACACTAAGCAAAATATTGATGATTTCAAAACTAAATCAAAGAAAAACGGTTTATGGAAATTATCCAAACTTCAAAAACAAAATTTTAATCTAACTTTTATGGTTTAATTTAAAATTATTATAATCTTTTATTTGATTATTGATAAGTTGAAGATAAAGGTTAAAAATGGAAACGATGAGAAAGCTTTATTATAAAAAAAGGTGTGGAGGCACAGGTACTACAGACAAACTTGAATGATATTTAAAGGAAATCTTGGTCTAATAGACTGATTGAACTTACAAATTCATAATTAATATTAAGAGAATTGTATTGAATGATTTTTTTTAACAAATTAATTACAAATATATATAAATATTTAAGAATTTATATTTATAATTATTAACACGTTTTAATACTGTATTTAGACTATCTTTATAGATGGCAATGTTACAGTTTAATAAGGAGGTAATAGAGGATAAATAGCTGGTTAGATAATTTATTGGAAATCTAAAACAAATAGCTTCCATTAATGGTTTTTGGAAATCAACGCAAATGAAGAGGTAAAGTTTTACTAAAGTTAAAATCAATGCTTACCAAAAAAATAAAATAAAATCAATGCTTGCCACAAATATTAAAAAAACGATTTGGGATAAGGATTTGAATTCCTTATCTACTAATTAAGAATATATCTTGTGCAAGTTATTGTGGTGAAAAATGATATATTCAAGTGTTTATAAACAAAACAAAAATCGGTATTTGTGATACAATGATTTCATTGCTTGATTGTAAATCAGTTCAACACCAGTGTTACAAGTTCATCCCAAAAATCGATATTTATCGCCTCTCTCAATATATCCTAAAAAATAGATGACAGATTCAACCAGCCCAATGCCAACTCCAAGCCCAGCCCTAATTGAGTTTTATTCTTCACCTTTTTAATTGAGAAACCAAAAATTATAGTCAGGCCCACTTATGTTTAGCCCAACATCCTATCCAAACCCAGCCCATCAAATTAGGGCAACATTTTTTTGATTGAATGACAACTATTAAGTAATGAGAATGAAAAACAATGGTTACACAAATATATTTTTATTATTACTTATTTATTTTTTAATAAAATATAATTTATATATTTTTAGACTCCCTAAATTTTAGTTAGTTTGTTAGTTTTTTATTTTTATTTTTTTAATATAAATTGGGGAAGGATTTTTTTTTTTAATTTTTTAAAATTATGAACCATTTTAAACGTTTCTTTTTTGAAACAAGAACCGTTTTAAACGTTTGGGGGCCGGGATAAGATTTTTTTTTTAATAAAATAGTTAATGATATTATATCATTACAAATATTTAATTAACCATGCTAAGAACCTATCCATAAACATTATCTAAAGATTGATAATTGGTTGAAAATTAACCTATATGATGTGGGTTCGAAAGATGTCTTATATAATTTTAGAATCTTCTTTCTTTTTAGGTTTTTGTTTTTTTTGGTTGTTTTGGTCTAATTTAAGGGTCAAGGTCAGGGTTTTTTTGGATTTATTATTGTTCCATCTTGTTTATCCACTTTAGAAATCATTGTTGTATGTTTTGTTTCCTTGTTCACCAAAATACTTTGATTTGTTTTTATAGCAGAATTGATCTAGATAAGCTAAATGAAGCATAACTCCAATAATTTCATATATGATTTAGTTATCAAGAAGTTATAAGTACCAAAGTTTTAATCTTTAAATATTGTTGAATTCAAAAAACATATATTATGGTGTGTTTGGATTTGGTAGGAAAGAGAATTGGAGTGAAAAAATTAATAAAAATTAAGATAGTTAACTATTTGTTTGCAGATTGATTTTAGTAATGATTGACATAATTAAGAATTTCTTTAAAAATTAGTATTAGTAGTGAGTTGGGTAATTAACTATTTTTCTGAAGATAGTGAGTTTGAGATTTGATGTTAATAGTCAATGATGAGTTGTTAAGAATGATTGAATAAAAACCAAGGTTCTAAAAGGGTGATTGTTTAACCACTTTTTTTACAAAAATAAATAATAAAATAATATATATTTAACTTTGATTTTTTTTTTAATTCGTTAAAATTGCTATTATGAATATTTATAACCTGTCGGTAAATAAATTGTGTTGTGTGTGATATCATCATATCAGCATTAATTGCCTACCTAAAGGTGAGAAAACTCATTTGAACTTCTATGTCCCATCAATGAATAATTACAGGTATTAAATTAAAATGTCAACATTTTAAAGAAGTTTGAATGAAATTATTGAACAAGTTGAAAATACCATAACACACATTTAAAGAAAATTCAATGAAATTATTGAACAAGTGGATGAATAAGTTATTCCATGGATTGTGCTAAAAAAAAATATATATATATTTCATGGATAATATGGTTGAATTCATATCTATTACATTTTAATTTATGAATAGATATGGATGTATTGAGTTATTACTTTTATTGAAAATATGAGGTGATTATGTATACACTAGTTTTAATTTTAGTCGTATTTGGTTATTTATTTTTTTATTTTATAATATATTTTTTTAAGAAAACCTTGTATATTCAACCAATCAAGCCATCAACATACATCTAAGTAACAAAGTTTTTTATTCACGATAGAGGCAATTGGGGAGGATTCTATCGCTCTAAGAAAGTCATCGGGTCCCAATGCACAATATATTAGTAAAAAAAAGACTAAAAGAGCCTTGGACCGAATACAATTTTACTAATTGCTTAACGGCCTAATTACGAACACTACCATAAAAAAGAGAAGACGAAATGATCCTGAATTGAAGAATCAAATCCCTAATATTAGCTTTTACATTATTGAGTTCAATTACAACTTAAAACTATTATTTAAAAGATTAGTCAACAACTTAAAATAAGACTTCACCAAAATGCGAAAAATGAAATCAGTGACATTAGTTAAGATGTGCCTCAACCCCTAAAAAACATTAAGCTTTCAAATTTCTTTGGAAGGGGATTTCATCCACCTATTGGGAGAGTAGCCCTTCAAAACACTTGAATCCCTACCTAAGTTCAAACCATTAGAAATTTGAAGAATTTACTTTTTTTTTTCCCTCATATTCATCTCATTATGCATAATAGTGTAATGATATGCCCATAATTGCCATAAGAACTTTATCGAGATCACCTTTGAGATTTTTTAGACAAACTCTATTGTGTTTCATTATAGATCAAAATTTTAAGCTTTTGTCTATCGATAACAGATTCAGGCATAGTTTCAACTTTCAACTTTTGTTATTATTAACAACATTACTTTATCCAAATAAGGTAATGCTCTAGTTGACATCAATAACATACGAGTTTGAATCTCTCACATTATTGTTGAATTATATATATATATATACTTTAAAAGTTAGACTAATATATAAAAATGATCAATATCACGGGACATATCGTGTGACCCTACGACATTTAGATTTCAAGGAAATCCATAGGAAATTAATTCTTAGGTAGGTGGTCACCATGAACTGAATCCATCACTTTATACACCTCAAAATCTTCTTAAACTAGTTGAACCATTTCATAATAGCTTTGAATTTATCATAAATGATTTTGTAGCTCAAATGAAATTCAATGTAATTATAGACTAGAAAATTGATTATTCATAAGGGATGATCTGACTCATTCATGACAATGGATTGTCAAATTGAATCATGGGCAAGTGATGATTTGACTAAATGCATTTGGAATGCAAAAAAGTAATAACCTACATAATTTTATGCTCTTCTAAATTATTGTAAGAGTGGTTGAGAAATTAAGTTTGTGGGGGAAGAAAAAAGAGAATTAAAAAAAGTTGACTTTGACCTAATTGAGAAGAGTAGATGCCTGGCCTTGTTTGAAAAACAAAATTGTAGGGTCAATTAGACTACTGGGCCTATTATGGGCTTTATTGGGTTTCAGCATATTACTGAGCCCAAACCAATGTTACAAAAGAAATTCAAAATAATTCACTAAGGTGAGATATGAGAGGTAAACAACATTAAAACCTTTGTTTGAGATGCACGAACATAATACGAGATAACACAAAAATCTTGTTCAAATAGTACGGAGATGAATGAGATGACAAAATTTTATTTATTTCAATCAAAATAAATTCAATCGGTCAAATTAAGTTCAGTTCATATAATTTTTTTTCTGATTGTCGGGTTCTTCAAGAATGTAGGGATTGTTTTTTATTTAATGATCAATTTTCAAAAAATTAAAATTTGATTTATATAAAATTTGTGGGTTCAACGGATGGAATGATCAATCGATTCCATAGGTCGTTTTGTTATTTTTTACGCTTAACTATTATAAGTAATTTGGGGGGAAAATATTAATAGAATTATAAGTTAGAATTTTCTATTTTCAATTATTACTGAATTAAAAAAAATACGTAAAAAAAAAAAATTATACTCATAAAAAATAGAATCACAACTCCAACGTATGGACTATCATTTATCGGTTGTATGCTAGTTGGTCTAGTGGATCGAAGGTGAAATTTTGAAGAAAAAGATAATAAACTCGGACATATCTATGATCTTACAATATTGGTAGTTGGAAGGTCGAACACGACTTATAGAATAGATGTCAAATGAGAGAAGAACGACAACGAACATATAATTTCGTGAGGTTGCAGCGTTAAGGAAACAAAATCTCTTCATTAGTATGATGATATATGACCACTTTAAATGATTCTAAAAAAAAAATATGTCTACTTCAAATATAAACGTTTGTAACTTTGTTTTTTTTTTTGTTTGATAACTTTGTTATTAATTAATCTTATTTAATTAAAATTATGCCTTTGTTTAAAATTACCCCTTTGTTGTTAATAAACAACCCCACTAACTGCGCTTCCATAGTTTTTAGTGGAAAAAACTTCATTAGGACACAATTATTATTTTCACATCATTCACCTAAATAAATTATCTTCCAATTAATATTCACATTTTGTCCCCTTTTTTTTTCTTTTTTTTTTTGTGTGTGTGATTATTCCAATTACTATCACTTAGGTCATGTTTGATAATTATTTGACTTTTTATTTTTAATTTTTTAAATTTAAGTCTATAAAAATTATTTTACCATATATTTTCTCGTCTACTTCTCATCCATATTTGTAGAAATCAGACAAAAAAAAAAAAAAAATAGCTTCTAAAAGTTAGTAAGAAAAAGATAGATATAGTAAGAATAATAAACATAAGATAAGAAATTTGAGTGAAAATAGATTTAAATCTTAAGAACAAAAAACAAACACTAAATGATTATCAAACAGAATTTTAATTAACCTAAAATTTTCATATTAGGTTTTAGTTTATCATAATTAGATAAATTAAACTATTGCGCTACTATTATAT
>JBBMEF010000023.1:3309390-3322368 GCA_037832685.1 Sicyos baderoa
TATATATACTATTGATCTACAAGTTTTGTTTTAATATTTTTAAAAACTAACCAAGTCTACTAATCATATCTGGTATAATTTCTCATAATCAAGTTTTTTTTGGAAGCCTAGTTAAACTGAGAAAAAAAAATTTACTATTAATTGTGAAAAATAAATAATTTTTTTATAGCTTGATTATGAAACTAAAATCGATTTATTAGCTAAATGTCAAGATTTAAAAAGAAAGATAACACAAAAAATAGAATAATTATTTATTTAAAGTTATATTTTAAAAATAGAATTATATTAGCTAATCTCTTATGTATCACGATCGAAAAGCATAACTTCAATATCATGACATAATAACAAAGATATTACATATTTGAAATGTCAATGTACATATTATTGAATTAAAAATATATTTTGTTCTCTTCAATCTTCCCATTATTGTTGTACTAAAATAAAATTTCTTATAAACCTACCTCAAATCTAGAGTCGTATAACATAAAATACTTTTAACATTTAGAAAAATAAGAAACCTTGGAAATTGAATATATATATATATATGTATATATAATTTTGGGATGAAAAAATAAAATAAAAGTCATACCAAAAAGGCTATAAAGAAATATATGATAAAATATTTACTCTAAGTTAGGTTAGGTTAGGTTTCTTTTTTGTAATTTACCCTATGAATCTAGCTAGATGCCTTGCCTATATTGTGCAAATAAAAGAGTCAAATTCTGTTCAATGCTCAATGTGCATTTTAATAGTAAAAATGGCACCCATATTTAATTGCCTGCATTATACATCTCTTAAAAGCTATGGCAGCCCAAGTAAATATAATTCAAGTGTTATTTTAAGAGCAAGGAAACTTTAATGTGGTTTTCTTTTTGGTGTTTAGCAACAAAAAAAAAAAAAACAAAAAAAAAAAAAAACAAATGATAGGAAAAGTTTTAGTGTGATATAAATTTCCTTCCATAATGGAAGAATGGGTTTGTATAGACTATAGAGAGAACAAAAATCTAAAAAATATTGTAGTGTATTCTCACAAAATAATAATAAATGTAGGTAAATTTTAAAATATTTGTATTATAAATATTATTATGTATTAATATTATAGATGTTAATCGTTCCACATTAAAAAAGATGAACATTCTTCAATATCTTTATAAGGGATATAGATTACTCTACTTATAGCCAATTAATTTTAAGATGGAATCTCACGTTATCTAATAAACTACCATAAATGTCATTTTAGAAATAAATAGTTTTTTTTTTTTTTTTTTTTTTTTTTTTTTTTTTTTTTAAATTTCTCAAATGATTTAAATACTTTTTATTCTTTCTTTTTGAGTTGAACAACATACTTAAATTGGTAATATTAGTGATTTAAAAAGAAATGGTAATATTAGTGTCTAATTTATTAAATAGAAAATGGGAGCTTTATTGGATAATAGACTTCACAAAGATAAATATTTTAATTTTGAAACATTAAGAGCAAAGATGAATATATTTAGACAATTAGAAATGACCATTCATACATATCCAATAATTGAAAACAACTTTTCAAAATCAATCATTCAGATGTCAAATTAAATATGAGTGGAGATTACCATTTTTGTTAAATGGGAAAATAAAGGGTACTCAAGATTTGAATGTTCCAACAAAAACTCATAATTTGGGCTCTTTTTAAAGTAAGAAAGTAAGAAGCTAACAACTTTATAAGGAAACTTTAAATATCCCGTATGATTTTGAGTTTTTTTTTTGTTAGTTTAACATTAAAAAAAATGGGAGGATTTAAATTTATGACTTCATGCATACACTTATTGGGGATAAAAACTAGCAAAAAAAATTTATAAAGTTAAAAAGTCAACAATAATTTTATAGGTTAAATTATGAGTTTAATCGAATATATATATATATATATTAACTTGTACCATAAATAGATATTTAAAAAATAATAATAGATAAGTCATACATCTTGGTATTAAAGATTTTTTAAAGATTTAATAAGATATTTTGATACAACGATATTGGAGGAGGGGGATTCGAATTTGTAACCTCATGATTATTAGGTCGTACAAAAGGTCGGTAGAACTATGTTACATTTGGCATTTTGGTACGTCTTAAAAGTAAAAATCTAGGGCACGTTTGGCCGATAGACAAAGGAGAAGTTGGGAAGGAATGTTGACCAATTTTATGTTTGCCCCATAGACTTTTATAAGTCCACCCAACTCCATGCGTATGTCTTATATTTTTATTTAAATATTAAAATATTAAAAAACTACTCAATATCTATCTTTTATTTAAATAAAAACTTCAACAATTCTCTTTTCATCATATCAAACATAACTTTATTATTAAAAAACTTTTAAATATCAATTTTTTTATTTAAATAAAAACTCCAACCATTCTCTTTCTCTCGCATCAAACATAACTATTTTTTTCCCCGAACATAAACTTATTCTCTCTTATCTTCTCTTCTCATCTCAACTCAATTCAACTCAACTCAACTCAACTCAACTCAACTCAACTCAACTCAACTCAACTCAATCCATTCCTTCAAAGACAAACATGTCTTAAAAGAATTGAAGTCAATTAATATAACATATGATACAATAATTAAGAAGTTACGATTTTAAATTTTTCATATAATTTATTATTATAATAATTTTAGTGAAAGATTCGAACTTATACTGTCGTAGAAAAATATATATTGCCAGCAAATTATTCTTTTGGCTTAAATTCTTATGTCAAATTAAAAATAAAATAAAAGTAGAGAATTAAACCTCGTGACAAAACTATAACCCAATTAATTTTTAGTAGTTAAACTAGTGTCCTCCCTTATTTAATGTTCATAAATGTTTTGGTCATTGAAAAATTCATAAATGTTACGATTTAAACTTTCTCATTTTTTGACTCCATAAATGTGAAATCATACGTCATAATTCTTTGTATCACACCGACACAAATACTGAATTTTGATTAGTCGTTGAATATTTATGTCAATGCAATAATTCTGCTCATTTTCGAAAATAAATAAAATAAATTTATGTCAATGCAACCATCATGGGGTAGCCCAATTGATCATGAAGAGTCTTCGGGTGCATAAGGTGATGGGTTCAAATCCCATGGTGGCCACCTACCTAGGAATTACATCCAAATGTTGTAGGGTCAGGCGGTATACCCCGTGACATTAGTCGAGGTGCGCTTGTACATACAAGCTGGCCCGGACAGTCACGGACATCAAAAAAAAAAAAAAAAAAAAAAACATAGAAATTGATATTTTACCATTTAAAATTTAGTATAAGATTCCTCTTTCTTTGAAATTATTTACGAGCCATTAACAGCTTATAAATTTATAATGTTCCTCCATCTTTATTTTGATGGTATTTTAGTCCTTTCCACTGTTGAAAATCTTAAATTTATGGATGATTTTACAACCATGGTTGTTCTTTTTAATTAAATACAATGGGTCATTGACATTAATGCCCATTTTATTTCATTTCATTATTAACAATTTGATGCCACAAATTAATAAATATGTGACTCATCGTGTTTATCACCATTACCTTATAACTCCATCTAATCCAATTTTTTGTTTTTTTTTAACATTTTCTAGATTTTGAACAAATCTTTTTATATCATGCTTATGTTTTAAAATTAAATCAACTCCATTTAATCCATAATTTTGTTTCATTTTTTATAACATTTTCTAGATTTTGAATAAATGTTTTTATATCATGCATATGTTTTAAAATTAAATCATGATTTAAATGTCAATTTTATTTTTTAATATTCATGATTGTCTGGGTTAGTTTGTGGGCGCCTCGATTAATATCACGAGATATATTGCTTATCCATAAGAAAAATATTAAGTAAGTGATCATTATAAATTGAATTCATCACCTTTTGTATCTCGAGATCCTCTGACTACGGTAGTAGTTCATGATGTAAATAATGATGTTGTATTTTTTATTTTTCTTTAATCTTTACTTTCTATTTTTTGGGCTAAAGCAACCAGAACTAACTAAATTGAATACATCAATGTATTTAAGTCATGACATAATCTAGGTTTTTTTTTTTTTTTTTTTTTTAATAATGCTCGATTTTAGTTATATATAATTTTTTTAAAAAATAGGGAAATCGGAGCTTCGCTCCCTTATACCTGGGCACCTTGGGGCCGTCCTTCGATTTTAGTTTTATATAGTTATTGACTTTTTTTACTTATTTTCTTTGAGAATAAAATAACTACAAATTTTTTTTTTTTTTTTTTAATTTACTATTAATCTAATCATCATTTTATGAAATATTATGTTAGGTCATTAACGATTTATTATTTAAAAACTAAAAAAGAAAATTAATGAAATAACAGTGTTTTTTTTTTTAAAAAAATCCATCATATACTTCTCTACTTGTTTATTTTATTTTGAATGGAGCTAATTTTTTATTTGATTTGATTTAATTAATTTTTATTATTGGCTCAAATTACAATCTAAAATAATAAAATTTTATTTTGAAAATAATATTTAAGAGAAATATATCACATCAAATATACACAATAGAGATTTGAATTTAGATCTCTTTAAAAAGTAAATACATTTTAACTAATATGTTTATGGACATAAAATTTATTTTTGCTTCTATCTAAAAAAATGAGAATAGGGAGGAAATAAAGTGTCATGTCCCATTCTAAAGTAACATATCAAATCTCTTTTTATAGCCTGTATCTATCTATTTCATATATACAATTATGTGCTTTTTTTTGTCATTTATTCATTATATCATCCTAAATTATTCAAATACATGTCATACCATAATTGAAGTAAACATGTGTTGGTAAAAAAGCCAACCATAAAAATCTCATCTCTTCTGGCAAAGTATAAGATAGTAAAGGTTGTGAAGTTATAGGACTCACAAGTGTGGTGCCAAAACATTATCTTTTAATAGTTCAAACAAGAAGAAACTACAAATTATACATAGTATTATAACTCTTAATTAAAATATATCATAATATTGATTTTAGGATCAAATCTTTTATCGTGAAGTTAGATTTAGAAAAAAATAAATCATACAAATCAATATGTTATCAATTCTTTCAATGTGTAATGTCGACTCTTTATGAGTTGAGATAGTTAACATAGACACAGTTAATCTTAAGAGCAAGGATAGTTAAGCATATTTCATTTTTTTTATGATAATTGGTTGAAAACTACACTGCTAATTTTTATCAACCTGATTCGTTGAGTCCACATCACATAATATAAGAGTCACGAGGTTAACACATTGAAGGAGTGAGATCACACACATCATGACTCATATTATCGGTGAACACATATCCCAAACCTGAAATGGAACGACTTTGACTAAAAGATAATCAACATTGTTTGAAGGTTTTTATATGCACCCTAGATCCATGATTTAGAGTTGAAATTCAATGTCTCATGATCTCTACGGCATTTCATGCGACTTGATTGCACTATGTACTTGTCTCTTGAACTACTTTTAAGAGTGAAGACTAATTTCAAGTTTTTTTAATAAGTTTTATTTTTTTTCTAAATCCTTCCTAATTTTTTTTAAGAGGTCGGACGAAATTGATTTCTCCAAATCAAACATATTTAACTTTGAAATACCATAAATTTGATCGATCAAAAAGGAAAGATATATCAATGTTTGTATAGATAATAACTATCAATTCTTATAAGTCATTCTTAACTATACTTTCGCAGTAAAAAATTCTCTTATTCCAACCCTAAATTTGGATGTACCTACACAATCCCATTGAATCATAATTTAACATTCAACCACCTAAACAAATTAACCTTTGAAAATTAAAAGTAATATATATATATATATATATAAAACCACACATAAACTACAAACACTCACACTCAGGCCTCGAATTAGCTGTTTGGTTGTTTCCTTCTTGTTTCCATTCAATTCTTCTAAAAATTAATAAATAAATAAGAAATAAATAAAGTGTATGAATAAAAAATTATATTTATATACTATAAAAACTAAGAAGCGCCAGCCGAGCCGGCTAAAAGCCGAGATTCGCGGTCTCTTAGCTTAAACAAAACACACGCTCAGCACGTTTTGAGCCACTGCCTTATGTTACTATTATATGAATAAAACTAAATGTTTTTTTAAAAAATCAAACGGAAAACTGTCTATTTTATAAGTTGAGTGAAAATTAGAATTCGGTTATTTTAAAATCTAAAATTTAATTATTATGATCGGGAGAGAGTTATATTTAAATCATATGATTTTAAACTAAAATTTAGTCTTTATAATAAAAAAATAATTCTTATCACTTTTAATAATTGACGAATTAAATACAGATAAATATATATATATATATATATATTAAAATATGTTATTTTTATTTTTAATTCATCACTTAACTCCATCATTAAACACATGAATAACTAACTTTCATATATATATATATATATATATTTATCAATTATTGAATAAAAAAAAAACTATGAATTATAATAACATTATTTTTATGAATAGTAAGAAAAGAATATAATTTTCAAAAAAAAAAAAGTAAAAAAAGAATACAATTTTATGGATATTAAAATTTTAGAAAAAATTAAATAGAACAAAATGGTTTGAATCACTTATAAAACTAATAAATTTGATAGTGAAATTGAAACTTATAATCTTGATAGAGATGTTCATTTTTCCACTAAGGGACTCGCACTTTATTGGATAGTAAATCTCTATTTAGGCAGGAAACTAGAAAAGTGAATATGGAGAAAAATATTAATATTTAAATGTGGATAAGAAGTAGATTCTTTAAATTCATTTTCCCGTCTATATTTTATATTATTTGTTGATAGATATATATATACATGTAAGTTGCATTTTTTCTTACTAAATTCAAGTTAAAAATTAATAAATATTTATGATTAAAATTTAATATTATTTTAAAAAAGATTAAAAGCTACCTATAACATTTAACTAAAAAAAAAGATTAGATTGAATTGAGAAATGAAAAATGGTGGATATATGCTCCATCAAAATTTAATGGTAAATATTGTAGAATGAGAATTAAAAAAGAAGTTCAATATTAAAATTTGCTATTTACAACAAAAAAAATTATAAAAAAAAGTATGAGCTCGTAATCTTATAGTTATTAGGTCATACAAATATCGCATCTAATAATAGTTATACTATTTATTTAGGGTTTGTTGTCTCATTTTTCAATTTATATTGAAAAAAAAAGAGAAAGTAAATTCACCCCGTTAAATAATAATATAATAAATAAAATAAAAATGCGTGTATATATAAATGAGCAATTAAACGAAGAATATCCATCCCGTCCCCGTCTTCCCATTAGGGCTTTTCTTTTCCACTCTCTGCAACTCAAAACCTCACATCCGCCATTAATGGCTTCCACCAACAAATCCTGAAGAATCTCAATTCCTTCATTTCCTCTCACTAATCCCCGACTCAACACACTCATTTCCCCTTTTCCCCAGCCCTAACTCCCAATCCATGGAGTTGAGCAAGGTCACCTTAGAGATCTTCACCAAGCTCGAACAGCAATGGCTCTCTCACCACTGCGACGCCGCCAAGAAGATCCGCATCCTCTCCATCGACGGCGGCGGAACCTCCGCCGCCGTCGCAGGCGCCTCCCTCATCCACCTCGAAGACCAGATCCGCTCCAGAACCGGCGATCCGCACGCTAGAATCGCCGATTTCTTCGACCTTATCGCCGGTACCGGCATTGGAGCAATTCTCGGTTCGATGATCGTAACAGACGACGCCTCTGGCCGTCCTCTGTTCTCCGCCAGAGACGCTGTGAGCGCGATCGAGAAATCGGAGATGTTCAAACCGATATTCGGCGGCGGAATCTACAGACGGCGGCGATTTTCAACCAAATCGATGGATTCCGCGTTGAAGGAGGTGTTCAAGGATCTGACACTGAAGGATTCGTGTAAGCCGCTTTTGATTCCCTGTTTCGATTTGAAGAGCTCTGCTCCGTTCGTGTTCTCTCGCGCCGATGCGATCGAATCCGCGAGTTTCGATTTCGAGATCTGGAAGGTCTGCCGTGCTACGGCGGCGACGCCGTGCCTGTTTAAGCCGTTTCATCTCACTTCCGCCGACGGGAAGACGTCCTGCGCCGCCGTGGACGGCGGCTTGGTGATGAATAATCCGACGGCGGCTGCCGTGACGCACGTGCTGAATAACAAGCGTGATTTCCCGAGTGTTGGTGGTGTTGAGGATTTGGTTGTGCTTTCGTTGGGTAATGGACCGGCGAGCGGCGGCGGCGGGAAAGTCCGGCGTAACGGCGAGTGCTCGACCTCCGCCGTGGTGGGGATTGTTCTTGACGGCGTTTCGGATACCGTTGATCAAATGGTTGGAAATGCGTTTTGCTGGAATCGAACGGACTATGTGAGAATTCAGGTATGGTTTTCTACTTTTCTCCGACATGGAAAGAATTTGTTTGTTTGGTTGCTGAGAAAATCATGGAAAATTGACTCTAAAGTAGGGAAAATGGACTTTTGCTTTTTTGACCTTTCTAACCTTTTCTTTTTCAATTGCTATATTTAGTTTTGTTAAGACTTCTATTTAGTTCCTTTTATTTTATAGTTAAACCATTTTTTCTATAATTTTATTAAATTGAAAAAATGTGTAGATAAAGCCTACATTCTACCTATGTTATATGTGAAAACTCTCTTTTATAAATAAAAATTAGGATCTTTTTTTCATCGGTACATCTGAAGGTAAGGGACCAGTATCAATTTTCGAGATCGAATTCGTGACGTTGGTGTTGAACAGGTTTACCACCAAACAATGAAACTATTGCACCATTGACCCATTTGATAAAATAATGAATTTTCTAATAACAAATGTTGTATGATTAACCGAAAGAGTTAGTGTCATAATGGTTTCATTGTTTTTGATTGTAAACCATTTCAACATCAGCGTCACGGGTTCGAAGCCTAGAATAATCGGTATTTGTAATCCTAGAATAATTGGTATTTGTAATCCCCCCAATTTGTACTTAAAAAAATGTTGTATAATTAAACTGGTAAGTCTAGAATGCACACTTCTTTTGTGGTCAATAATATGTGAGATTCGATTAAATAGAAGTTAAATGAACTCGGAATAATGTTTTTTTTTTTAATTATTGATCAAAATATGAAATCTTCCTATTATACTAGGAAGCACTCTGTTTGCCTCAAAGCTTGAACATAAAAAATGACAATAAATTTTATAACTTGATTTGTTTGTGAATTTCGAACGTGAGATTTGTAAGCTACTTACTTCTTGCGAATGAAACATATAAAATTCAAATGAGAAAAACTATAACAAAAAAAAATTGATCCTATTTAAGCATTTAAGGGATGTTTTTTAAGGGTTGAGAGGTTGAACTTCGATACATATAGTTATTTTTAGAAGTAAAATTGGTTGTTTAACCTAATTATTTGTTATGTCCTTTTTATAACGGCGTTAAAAATAACGTGCAGGCAAACGGGTTGGTGGAAGAAGGGCAAGTGTTAAAAGAGAGAGGCGTTGAAACGTTGCCGTTTGGCGGGAAACGGTTACTGACGGAGAGTAACGGTCAGAGAATTGAAAGCTTCGTGCAACGGCTGGTGGCTTCAGGGCGGAGCAGCCTGCCGCCGAGCCCATGCAAAAATCCGGCCGCCGTCAGCCCACTTTCCGGCCGTTAGGTTCAGAGATTTTAATTATTATTTTTTTTTCTTTTTTTGCGAAGAAAAAAAAAACGTTTTTTACTTTTTTTTTTTCTTAAGTTTAACATGTAACCCATCTCAGGTTCACAAGTTAGTTATCCAGTAGCAGCTAACTGTAGTAACTGTCTTAATTTGTTAATTAATTTTCTTATTTATTTAAATCGAAATCCAACTTTTCCTATTAAACTTCATTGAATTGAGTTCTTTGGGAATAGAAAAAAAAAAGAAAAAAGAAAAAAACAATCTTCTATGCAATTGATTAATTTTACCAAGATCAACGTGAATATAACTCGACATAAAATATAGATTAATGATTAAAAAAAGGTGTTCAAATTTTTTATTCTCAATATTTAACCCAGATAAACAATGATTACTTTTATTTTTAGTCAAATAGACTTAATTTTGATTGATAAAATATATCAAAATAATATGTTTTGGCAAATATATAACTTAATTGTTGCGAAAAATAATTCAAAGTATTTATAAACAAGAAATTATAAATGAATTAGTGAAGTAATAATTTGGTTGTAAGTCAGTTCAACACTACGTTTGATTCCGAGAATTAATATTTATCCTCATTCCTTTTCCAATATATACTAAAAAATATATATTTATAAATAAGAAATTACCAATTTTAATCCAAATAAATCTTTATTAGCAAAGACTGCTCAAATTTCGAAATATGTTCTCAAATATAAATGGTTTGATCCATCTTGTTCTTATTAAAATAAATTTGTTATAATAATTGAGAAAATAACATTTAATTTTATAAATTGGAAAAAAGAGCAATAAAAGAGTTGAATAAAATGTCGATGGAATTGAGTGTCAGACGGTTTGATTTATTTTAATTAATTTTTATTTTTCTGAAAAGTGACGACAGTTTTTATTTTCTTCTTTTTCTTTTTGAAGATAAAAATGTCAGACAGCTTAATTTGGGGGAGAAGTGGGATATGATGGAATCTCCACTTACCCTTTTCTCTAATTCCTATTTCCCTTTTTTATTTCTATTTTCTCTTTTACAAAAAAAAAAAAAAAAATTAATAACCATATTTAAGATTTAAATAGGAAATTTGAGCTGTATAGCAAATTTTCTACTCTGCATTAAAATTATAGCAACTTTTTAAAAATATTGTAAATATAACAACTTTTTTTAATAGACTCTATCAAATACTATTGATGGAGTCTATTAGACACTATTGATGGAGTCTATCAAACACTATTGATGGAGTACACTATTGATGGAGTCTATCAGTAGTGTCTAATATACTCTAGTGTACTCCATCAGTAGTGTCTAATATACTCCATCAATAGTGTTTGATAGAGTCTATCAAAAAAAGTTGCTATATTTGCAAATATTTTTAAAAAGTTGCTATTTACTCAATTTTTTTGCCTTATTGTAATATAGATGCAAATTCTCCATTTAAATATCCAAACTTGCAATCTGAGGAACAAATATTCATTATCATCAAGCTAAACTTTACTTCATTTTGTTTTCAATTTTATCAAGTACAAATAAAAAAAGGAAATTGGTAACAAAGTACTAACGTATAGATATTTAAATTGACCATGAGAGCAATAATATCAGCGTCTATCTATAATTAATATAAATATGTATTTATAATTGACTATAATAAAATTAACTCATCACTCACCCTTTTGAGTGTTCAAAATAAATATTTTAAGCCGATTTGATAATATTTTCTTGTTGAATTAGGACAACCTTAGAATGGGTGAATAGAGTTCTTAAGATTTTTAAAAAAGTTTTCTAATGTGGATTCAATTAAACAAATGAATTTAATTTTTATTAAACAATCAATTTAACTAATAATACCATACAAAATTAGATAATAAATTATTATAGAACAATTTCAAATACCCTATTTAATTATAATATTAAGAAAGAACATGTCAAAATAAAATTATACCAACCAAAATAAACATTTAAAAATAACTAATATAATAGAACAATAAATTAATTGAAAAAATAAAAGAAGATAAGGAAAGAGAAATTGATACCGTTAATTTAGAGTGGTTCAGTGCACCTATTCCACTCCTCAAGCTTTTATATTCCACTAAAACAATGAAGATTTTTTCCACGACTTAGAGTCCGTTACAACGTTCCTTTTGTGGGAGCAAAGATCACGCCCGATCTTTTCCACGACTCAAGATCAACCGTTACAACCTATCTTTTATGGATCAAGAGAAAACTATAAAATAGATGTACAAACTCTCTTAAAGAGTGAAATTACAAATTTAGCTCTCACAAATCAAATCTTACAATAATTTCTCTTTCAATAATAAATAAATTGAAAGTTTGGAAAGAGCAACAATCAAGATTTCTTTATTTTGGAAGATTGAGAATTAATATTAAATAATCAAAGTTACCTTTAAACACATATAATAGTATTATAATATTAAAGTTACCGTTAGACACAATGTATAATATTAATTATCAAAAAGTTGCATTTAGACGAGCACGTAAACGATATATAATTTTCTTTCCTTTTTTAGAAAATATTGTTTGACATCCTCAAATAATTATATAATAATATATATCTTTATTTTCATTTTTATACTTTCCTTTTACACTTTTTAAAACACAAAAAATTTCATGTGTCAAATATCCAACGTTTCATGGATTGGCCAATTTTACTACGTCATCACGTCGAAATTACCCTTTAAACTTATTATAGTAATAACCTTTTCATTTCACTCTAATTTAAGTAGTTAAAACTGCATTTAAATTATTATTTCAAGCTCTACATAATAGATGCGTACTTCAAAACATTAAATTTGTTACTAAATAAATTCTAAATATGTTATTATCCAAACGTCAATATTTCATTCATTTCCAATTAACGATTTTTTTATTTATTAAAATTAACCTATTTAATCTGCATATTGAATGTCAACTATCATATGTGTATGGTTTATATATGTTAAAACAAATGTTTCCAAAAAAAAAATAATATATATATATATTAAACAATTCAATATTTTTTTATCTCTTTTTCTCTATTTTCTTTGGTCTAATTTATATTATTAAGTTTGAGATATGCTTTATTGACCACTGCTGCCATTAATGAATTATTACTTTAATTAGGCAAAGAAAGCCTATATTAACATAATAAGCTTTATTATTTTAATCGAGTTTTGGAGCTTCTCTACCCTAGAATCTAGCTTTTTTACTTTCATGGAAAATGCTTTTGCCCACTTTTAATAATAATAATAATAATAATAATAATAATAATAATAATAATAATAATAATAATAATAATAATAATAATAA
>JBBMEF010000023.1:3322468-3333785 GCA_037832685.1 Sicyos baderoa
AAAAATTAACTACTTGCAAATATTATTAAAAATACTTATAAAAATTAAGATTAGAAAAGGAAAAAATAAAAACAAAACGGTGAATTTTTCACCGTGGGGAACCCGATCCCCATCATTTCCCCGCGGTGAATCCCCGTCCCCATCCCCGCGAAAAAAAACGGTGAACTTCGTGGGGATGAGGAATGATTTTGTTAGCGGGGATGGGGATGGGGAGGGCATTCCCCGGCCCCGCCCCGCCCCGTGGACATCTCTAGATATAAGTACATGTGACAATCACCTTGCTTGTGGAGAAAGGGAAATAGCAATTTTTTCCTATCGAACGTCTACAAACAAGAGGATTTTATAGGAAATCTCGACAGATTCCTGACCGAGGTGGTTAACCGGTGCTTAGAGAACTACCTGGTATCATGACACCTAACACCCCTTGTATATAAACTCACACATACTTTTGTTTGATTAAATATGTTCTTTTGAAACAAAGAAACTTGACATAATGTTCTCACAATACATGATAGTATTTGTCACCAAAACATATGAACATACACAGAGCCACCCACATGGCTCAGCCATAAATGTTAAAACGATGACACTCTAGAAGTGAGTGAATAAGGTTTTAAAATATTTTATAAAAAAACGAAGGGTAAATAAAATAAGTTAATGAACTACAATTAATTTAGCCAAGAATATATGAAAATTAATTAATTTTATATTAAACACAGTAAGTTAACTAAGACATCTTTTCAAGTACACTCTACTTACCGAATGAATTGGTGACGTGATTGGTTATCTGATTTGGTGTTAATTCATTTTCACTTTACGGTCACGGGTTTTGATCCTTATTTGTAATCCCGTTCTCACAATTTGTACTAGAGTACACTCTACTAATATTTTTTTCAGGGCTCCAAATTAAATTCTTACACCATATCTTTTTCGACATCAAAAGTAATCCGATTTGGAAATAAAATATCAAATTGGAAAACTCTCCCAAGAATGGATATACTAATCTTAGATCACAACTTAATTTGCAAAAAGATTTCTTACAAATAAAAGGCTCTCAAATGAGTACAATAAATATTAATTTGAAGCTCTAAAAACTCAACAATGGTACCCAAATGTCACAAAATGATGCTGAATTTTTTGCTCAGTTTTCTCCCATTTTTCTTATAATTTTCGGACTTCAAATAGAGGAGGAATGCAAATATATGACCATTGGGCCACGTGGTGCTTCATGATTCGCTGCAAGATAAAATAAAATATATTTATATCACTCTCTGACATGAGGAAGTTATGAACAAATGAAGATTGAAGAAAAAAATGGCCTTTAAAAAAAAAACAAGATATTTTTTTCCTTTCAAACTAACTCTTTCAATTTTATCTCCATTTAATCCTAGTCATATACCACATTTGTGTTAAATGCAATCGTCATCTCTCATCATATCTTCATCAAATCTTGTTCGTCGATCATTTAACCTTAAATCTAACCGACACCTTTCATCGTCACTACATTAAATCTACATTGCCTCTAGAATTAAATTCACATGTTCTTGAATCGACGCTTGCAACTTTTGTGAAGAAACTGTCAATGCTCGAATTGTATTTTTTTTTAATCTACGAGGGTATATTTGTACGGTTTATTTTTTACTTGGGATTTGTATTAAAGTGTGGGTACACCTTAGATTGTGAGAAAACATAATGGGTTTCTCTTTAGCCTAGAATTTTTATTTTTGGAGTAGTTTAATCTTGACCCGGTAAAAGTATTAGGATTTCTCTTTTAGCCTTGAAAAAAGTGTGGATCATGTAGGTTTGACTCACTCACAAGTGAATCATCTAGTAAAATACCTGAGGAAGAGCCTTGGGCAGTGGATTAGGAATTTTCGAACCACTATAAACTTTTGTGTCTTTCTATCCTCCCTTAACTTTTACTTTTCGTAATTTCAATTCTTACATATTAAATTGCTTATTCAATAATTTTAGATTAACAAAGTTTAGACGATAAATATTATTTTTAAAGATAAAAAAGGTTGGTGAACCCTATTCACTCTTTGAGTGTTGTCTATAAACATATAGATGATTGTAATGCTATGAATATTGTTTTTAAAGAATAAGAACTTCATAATGACACTTCACAAACAAGAATATTAAATTCTTTGTATAAAATATGTAGTTTCATTTCACCCCAACCAAGTACTTGACACCAAAACATTCACCATTTATATATATGTCAACATGTTCCCTTCATTTTTAGAGGAATCCATTACTATGATAAACAGAAAATTGTTGAATTCACCTTGGATTCTTTATATTTGGGTACTTTTTAAATAATAAAATAAGACAAGTTTCTTTTGGTATTATATGAAAAATAATTATGGGAGTGTTAGCCACTAGAGCACAAACAAACAACCAATAAAACAAAGTACAAAAACAAAAGGATAGCCAATCTAAGAGAACAATATCCAATGAACCCAATTATTGAACAAAAAATTTAAATTATTTAGATGCTTTATTACGAATGAAAATATTTACAAGTATATCAGCAAAAATGATTGATGGGTTAAATCCCTTTTGTACTGCTTTTAATTTAGTCCTTTAAACTTTAAAATATTTTGCTATAGTCTTTCTTGAAATTTACATTTTAAGACTTTTATTTGTTGATATTATTAGCTAGCTTTAATAAATTATTATACAAATATAAACTTATTTTTAAGTTCTAATATTTAATCTATCATATATGTAGGTTGCTTTACCATTTTTAGTAGATTATTAATTCAAAAGTTAAAATATGAAAAAAAATAATGTCGAGGATGAAAATGAATTGACTACTCACCAAAACATAACTCAATTTACATGAAATATAAAATTAAGACAAAAAAAAGTTTTGTCGACATAGCTATTCTCTCTACTGATAGAAGAGTGTTTCGTCCGCGTAGACCACCTATACTAATGAAAATATCTTCTGTTGGCCTAAATCACTTTTTTTGGAGTGAAATCTCTCGCTCCAAATATTTTTTACATGTTCATACCAAAAAACTTAAGCAATAACTTGACATGGATATACCAAAAAGCTTAAGCAATAACTTGTCATGTATCTTTATCTAAAAGATTAGAGTTCAATATGTTTTTTCAATTTCATTATGTATATGTTATGATTTTTTTTTTTTTTTTTTTTTTTTTTTTTTTTTTTTTTTTTTTTTTGAGAATCTGGTTTACCTTTTTAGAGATTATTGTTGTAGGCTTTGTTTTTGATGATTAATGAAGTTTGTTTTGTTTCCAAATAAAAATTAGAGGTTTACCATCTCATCCATAAATTTAATCTGATATGTTGTTGAATTAAAAACTAAAATAAACATTCAAATATTTTAATTGACATAAAATATGTAAACTTGAACTAAAGACAATGAATTAAATTTATCACTTTTATTTTATTGATTTTTTTTCTTTTTTAATTGAACAATATTTAGAGTAAGAGATTTAACTGTTACCTCTTAATTATAAAGTTATACATCATATCAATTAAGTTCTACCATACATATTTTTGAACTAGAAAAACCATTTGATATATATTAATTAATAGTAATTACTAATTTTCTTGTGTTCTATTTTTGTAATATTTTAGTTAAATTATGTACTTTTTTTTCTTCAATTTAAGACATTCTAATACATTGGATTGATTGTCAGGTTGGTTTGGTCTATTAGTTGTAATTCAAATTAACACCGATAATATTCTTTAATAGGATTTGGGATCCCCTTCCCACCAAATTAGTGAGAGTGAAAAAAAATTTAAGAAATTTTACAAAATACAAAAAAATTATAGAGTATGATCTTTTTTTTTTTTTTTTGGTTGAAAATATGAATTTAAGTAATGACACCAACGAGACGTTATTGGGCTAAACACTAAACCTTAATGGGTCAATTTGTGGGCCAAACTTAAATGAGCCCAAACTATTCAGCTATTTTTAGAACCTTTACCTCCGATGAACATAAATGTAGGAGTGACCGAGTGATTTTTGTTAAGGATCTCACATCAGAAAGAGTAGATATCTGGTAACAATATATAAAAGATATGTGTTATTCTCTTTATTGTCAATTGGTTTTAAGGTGAAATTTCATATTCTCTAACATGGTATCAGAGCTCATAAGCAGCATTAACGAGTGTTTGGTCTAATAAAAATGAAAATTAAGATCCGATTTAAAGTTGGTGATCCCAAAAAGATACCATCTTGGAGGAATACTTTTTAAGGGGGGTTTTGTTTGCTTATTGAATACAATTTCTACATCTTGAATGAATACTTTTTAAGGGGTTTTTTGTTTGAGATCCGATTCAAAGTTGGTGAGCACTCGAGATGTTGGCCTAATATAGTGATTTTTGTTAGTGGATTAAGCTTCGACCGAACCACTTTAAAACTCTCTTGGTCTTTCTCGTCAGGGCTGCGAATTGGTTCAACAATAACACGATTTGAACTTATAGTTCAAGTAGCCGTTCTCATTTGTAATGTAATAAAAACTGCTGTTACTCACAAAACTTCTATTCAATTTATATATGTTGTTATTACCATTATTTTCAATCAATTCTTCTACTTCTCCAATGTAGTTTAAATAATGCTTAAAATAAGACAAAGAAGTCAAAAGAATAAAAAAAAATGAAAATTATTTCCTCAACAATGCAAATGTCTAAATGAATAAAATATGAAGCAATGTAAAAAAAAAAGGTGGTGATTTTACATACAGCGGCTGGCTGTTGTGGAAGAACAGGATTTCTCATCTTCAGTTGACCAGCTCTCCTTAATCCTACAAGCTCGAATCGAGCGTTCGATCTGCCGTGTTTCGGTGCCTTCTTTCTCCAGTTGATGACAGTATCGACCGAACGTCTGTATATTTACCTGAAGCCTGAAGTCTATACTAAACAAAAACTTCATCTCCAATTTGTTTAACTCCGCCGTTCTTACTCCCCCAACTTTCGCATAATACGCATTGCTGAAGAATCTGCACATCAAGTAATGAAGTTGCACATTAGGGCCTTAAGAAGGTTTCACAAAACAGATTGATGAAGAGGACAATGTTTCGGTTGGTGCTTACGAGTCGTCGATGAACTTTGCAGCCAGCATTATGCTTGTTATCAGCAGTCGGTGAACGTTGAGGGAAGTTAACTGAATCTCTGTGCATTTGAGGAATCGATCGACGTAAACATTTGCTATGACAAAGCATGATGGGCTGCAGCCGAAGTACTTGAAGATCCGATCGATATAACACCGGATACTCAGTGATGGAGCTTGAAGACCATGAAACATTGTACGGGCATCTTTGACTTGTGTGGCCTCTATTAGCAATTCATTTTTTGTAACAGACCTTTCCAAAAACGAAGAAAGAAGCGAGAGAACCCGAGGGTTTCTTCGGATTCCTTTGCGCAAAGACTTAAGCCCCAGATTAACGTAAATATTCGAGCAAACATCTTCGGTTTCGAGTTCTGAAGCTGCCATCTCCAAGCTGCATAGTAACATATTATAATGTAAGAGAAGGGTAACGCATTGTTGAATTCGGTGATTGAAGTAAGCGAAAGAAAAATCGAGTCCAGAAACGAGTTTGTTGAATATATTTGAACAAATTATAAACAGAGGAAATCCTGTGAAATTAAAGAAAGGACAGACTCCATAAAATTTTTGATCTGTCTGAAACATTTAGCAAACTCTTCTCCAATATTCACACAAGTTTTAGTAAATTTACAACCGAGTACAACTCGAAAGTATTCAAACACTAATTCATTCGATGTAAACTCGAGTTAGAATGATACCAAGTTAACTCTTCTCCAATATTCACACAAGTTTTAGTAAATTTTCAACCGAGTACAACTCGAAAGTATTCAAACACTAATTCATTCGATGTAAACTCGAGTTAGAATGATACCAAGTTCTTCAAGAATCACAGGGAAACCCTGAAGATGCCAAGTATATGAACTATTCATCAAAGTAGGAAGTAGTAAATCAGGTAAATGTTTAAAAAAAAAAAAAAAAAATCCAAATCCTGTAAATGTTACATGATTCAATCTAACATTTCTTTTCCTTTTAATCAGATTCGAAACTCGCTCCTTGCATTATGCTCGTAGCTCATCCTGCTAATTTCACACGAGGCTTCATCCACCTTAAAGTCAATTCGACAACACAACAAGGATAACAAGTTACTAATTTTTCAACTTAAAGGTTAAGTCCACCATGAATCGACCTAGGGAGACAACAAGGATGTTGGAAATTGGAAAGACAAACAAAATGCAGTCTTACATTGGTTAGATAAGGAGTCTCGTGGTTATATGAGTGAGGACAACTATCTTAACTTGTAAGAGATCTTTTGGGTGAAACCAAAACCAAAGCCATGAAGGTTTATTATGCCTAAAGGAGATAATATCATATCAATGTAAAAATCTGTCACGAGTTATCATCCTAATAAAGGATTTAAAGTTTTCAACCTAGAGACTTCTCCCACTAAAACTAACTCTGAGGAACAAAAAGAATTTAAAGCTATTAAGTAATGAACACATGTCCCAATAGAACTTACTAAGTCCAAATATACCAAACTCTAATCCAAGGACACATATGAGAGGGTACAACCTAACTTACATCTTTTCCAGTGTAGTTTCTTCTACTAGAATAGGTTTCAATACGGAATAACCCCAAGTTCACCAAGTTAACAAGAACCATCCAACCCTTCGCATCGGTAGGGCCCCGATGAGGCATCGAAGCTCGGGAGACTCCATTCCTTGAAGTACTTCAAGACCTCCACATGTGTAGCTACGACATGATCCACTACATCCATGGCAACCTCCACGCTAGCCATGATTCACAAAGCTGCAGCCATCACTCCTTGTTCCACTCCCCAAACAATAACCCTAAAGGCCTAAAGGTGATGAGCCCGCAGCTTGGAAGGAGTTCAAAGAGATCTTTGCCCAAATGTACTTCTCCAGAGTCGATAAGCACGAACAAGTGACTGAATTTCTGGTGCTCGGGCAAGGTCATAAGCTATTGGTGGAGTATGAGAAGGTAAACACACTTTTTTTTTTCTTCGATATCCATGAGTGTTCAAGCCAGTTTAAGTACACCAAGACTATTTTCACTTACGCCAACAATAACATAGTTCTACTGACATCTTGTACGACCTAGTAACCATGAGATTACATGTTCGAATCCACCTCCCCCAATATCATTGTATATAAAAATAGACTATTTTCACTTACATACAACGTATACTCTATTATATTTGGTTGTCAAGAAAACCCGGTAGAAAATTAATAACTAGCGAGATAACCACCGAAAATTCAAGCCACAATCTTTCAGTTTTTGAGACTTGACCACTAGGCCAAGCCAAAGAACCCTAATTCAGAACCAAATCCCAATTTCAGAAAGCAACCAAGCCCATAAAAGGTAAACACACAAATTGAAATCAAGTAAAGTGCAGATCCCAGAAACAGAAACTCCAAGAAATCCCCAAGATTCCATGAAAGCCCAAATGAAATGAGCAAAAGAATCAACATTGAGAGAAACCCATGAAGGGGTTCAAAGGAAGAACACACTTACAGAAGAGGGGTTTGTAAAAATGGCACTTGGCTTCTTGTTGGTGTTGTTGGTGTTTGAGCTACATCAACAGCAAAAGGGACAGTGAATGAAGAAGAAAGGAATTCATTTCAAAAATGCTTATGAAGCTTCATTACTGCCCATCACTTTTTTTTTTTTTTTTTTTTTTTTTTTTTTTTTTTTTTTTCAATGTTGGCCCAACTTTTTTTTTTACAGATGAATTGGGGGAATTCTCTACAAGCAGAAGGGGGAATAATGGTGGCATTTTACCCAACAATCGCCGTTTTTAAGAAGCCAATTAATATTTTTGAAAAAAAGAAAAAGTCAATGAATATTATCAAAAAAAAGTAAGGAAAAAAAAATTTATTTTAAAATTTGAGGTCTAATTAAGTTCTTAAATTTTAAATTGAATATTTTTATCTTTATATTTTAATAATGTTTACTTTTACTCTTTAAAATAATGAAATTGTTGGTTACAAAATATAATATTAATCTAAATGATAATTACATTAATTTTTAGTTTTAAGTAAGTTTAATATTATAAATAAATAAATATTAAAATGAATATTCATAAAAATGATTTAATTTTGAATTTTGTAAACGAAACTGAAACGGATAATTTTAAGAATAAAACTGAGGATGATAATGCAATTGATTATCTTTTCATATTTATTTATATTAATTTCACTGAGTTTGTTGATTTCTCTTTCCTTTTATACTAGAAAAACATAATTTAAGGAATAAAATAAAAATCAAGCGGCAAGTGCCAGTGGTAAGAGGGGTTTTTTGTTTTTTTTTTGTTTCAATCTTTTTAGTTTTTAGTGGAGGGCAGTGGAATTTGGGGCCCACTCACACGGTTTACAATTATTATTATTTTTTTTTTTTACAATAATTTGGTTGGAGTTTTGACTGTGACAATTTTCGTATATATCTCGACTAATATCATAGACACATGACTCTACCATATTGATGAATAAAAATAGAGTAAATAATTTTAAGAAAGTTGTGATGGATAACCACACTTACGAAAATAATTATAAATCTAGTCATATTTGAAATTATTTGTAAATCTATTTTTTTTATTTTAAATTTAATTAATAATATTATCCTACCCCTCCTTCCTACCTCCCTTTCCTCCTACCATCCTGTTCCGTAAAAGATTATTGATTGAAATTCTTTCATCCCATTAATGTTGAACTTAAAAAAATAGAAATAGTTTTCGACTTTTCAATATGTTATTTAATTGAGCTCAAGGTCCAAATAAGCTAGCTACTAGGGGAAAAAAATTCAATTTTAAAATTTGTTCAATAGGTGAGAGACCTTTACACACAAAATTATAAATTTGGTGCCGTAGTGGACACTAAATTGTAGAGATTAATTGAATTTAAAACTTACTTTTTAAATTATTTTTGGTTAAAAAAATACAAAACTCAATGTATAAATCAGGCAATCCAAAAAGTTCAAGACTAGCCAAACTTGTTACTAGCTTTTTATTTGATAAAGTAACTGCATGTTGGGTAGCAATCAATCTAAAGTATGATTGAGTCAATATGACTCTAAATAGACAAGATTAATTGAACTAAAAATTTATTAATGGTTAAAGTGAGCAGATTTCAACTAATATGATGTGTTAGACAATCAAATTTCGTCGGATGAAACTTTTTTCTTTTATTCAACAAAATTTGAACTTATAATCTCTTAATTATTAATACATTATGTCGTTAGAGATCTTCTTTTGCCATTAAACTTTTTAAGTAATTTGAAAATGAAAAGGGAGAATGGAGCAAACCCAAGAATTCTAACAATCTAAATGATAAATTTTGTTCTTGAACTTTGGATTTTTTTTTTTTTTTTTTTTTTTTTTTTTTCAATTCCTGAATCTATCCAAACACTCTTTTGAAATTTTAAGATTCCATAAAACATAAAAAACCAAATTTACATCTAATAGATCAATTAGTTTTTAAATTTTCAAAATTTTCAGAAACCTAGTAAAAATTCAGAGACAAGAACAAAAAACTTATTAACTTCTTTTTAAGGAATAGAAGGTACAAACTTGAAGTAATTCTATCTAATTTCCCTCATATGTCCATGAATATAAAATCCAACCCAAGATGGTATCAACGATTACATACCATGAAATTATGAGTTTAAGTCCCTGCTCATTTATGCCCGAACTAAATTCCAATTTTTGAAACCATAGCGACTAAAATATAACTTTCTTCAAATTAAATGGACTAAATTCTATATTTGTTCAAATCATAAGGACTAAACTCTAGTTTTTGAAACTATAAGAACTAAACTCTAATTTTCTTCGACTTATATTTTACCCTAATTATCTCTGTCATTGTGAAAAGCTTATATTCTTACATTTTTTAACCAATACATTGTGTTTTCCCGTGTCTGATTAACAATAATTCCATTTTCATTCTTCTGGTTTCATGCCACACTACAAAGCCTATCTACCCGCTGTCTTAAAAATTTTCTAGTAAAATTTTAAGCATAGATTGCGGACTAAAAATTAGATTTCAAAAAACACGGAAGAATAGATAGCAGGCCTTAATTACTGCCGTTAATCATTAACTCGCGAGCACACAAATGCCTGCCTGTTCATTATAAATAGATGGCGGGCGTAAATGAGGCTAGAGAGTTCATTGAAAACTCTCAAGATATCTTCTAATGAGTTACTTTATAGAGAATGTGAATCACTCGATATAGTCGTTAATGAGGCTAGATAGTTCATTGAAAACTGGTGCCTAAGATGAGCAAAATATGCAGCATGAGTTAACCTTGAGAACCGGCTTGCTTATTCCGGATTCGAGTTTTCTGTCATCTTCATCATATCCTTTAATTTAGGTTGCAAACTTTAGTAACTTATCTTGCATGCTTTCGATAAAATGTCGGTTTTGAAAGTTTAGTTTTATAGTTTACCTTTAATGTTAGGGGGTACGAACCTTTCACTTTAGTAATTTGGAGTTAATAGTCTCTCTTGTTTTGTATGCACCTTAGTTAGGCCTTGAAATGTAATTCGCTGCTTATAAAAATTCAAATGTCGAAATTTGTATCGTGTAGCTCGAGTAGCTCAAATATTTTCCCACTTGAAGTGAAATGCAAGCCGTTCTCGTGATTTCGATACATCTTTTGTCTTAGTTGCTTCTGATTATTTGACTAAAATGACATTGACATGTCTCATGTACTGTCCAAAAATGTTTTGAAGGTCTTCAATCATTGAAGCAAGAAAGGATATATGAATCTATAAAAAATGCTCTAACTAGTCAAATAAGTGGCACAAGATCAAACTCTGGACATCTCCTACAAATTATCGAAGCGCTTCATTTGATGTCAAATCAAGAACTTCGGAAGGAAACTATAGGGGGTGTTTGTTTGCCATATTTAAGGAGGATTTATATTGAAAATTTACTAAATCCTCTTTGAAAACCTGCATCCAAACGGTTTTTGTAACTCTTCAAAATAACTCATCATTCTTACTATTCAAAATAACTTCTCATTTCTAATCATTCATTTCAAATTATTCATTATAATTACTCAATAATTTCTAACCACTCATTTCCGATCATTCAAAATAACTCATTTTTAACCACTCATTTCTAATCATTATTTTTTTAACTACTCATTTTAAATCTATATCCAAACAAGTTTTTTACTCTAACTCCTTTACAAAAAAATACCACCTCAAAACGAGTGTTTGGCTACAACTCTCAATTCTTAACTCTTCAAAATAACCCAACACTAAACCCAGTTAT
>JBBMEF010000023.1:3347871-3366981 GCA_037832685.1 Sicyos baderoa
AATTATGTTATGGGTAAAAATATATTTTTTTTAAAACTAAATATGAAATTCGGGTTGGTCGGGTTGGGTTGGGTTGAATTAGGTCAACCCTCGACCCAACCCAACCCATGAAAATTTCATGATTTTCAACTCAACCCAACCCCTTTATGTATTCAACCCAACCCAATCCAACAATTTGAGTTGGGTTGGTTCGGGTTTCTCGGGTTGTCGGGTTAGTGTGCACCTCTAGTCTCTATTATGGTGCCTCCAAAATATATTGCTGGGATTTTTTATTTTTTATTTTTTTTAATATATACAAATTTTGAAATAAAACTAGAGGTTTTTTCATGTATAACAAAAATTAGCTAAAAAATTACATTTATAGCACAAAACTGAAAACAATTGCACATATAACAAAATTCTGAATGATTGAATTCAATGTGATTGACTCAATCAGTTGAACTCAATCACTTAACAAACTGATTGAGTTCAATCACTAGTTATTGATTGAGTTCAATCGCTCATAATTTTGGTATAAACGAATTTTTGATAAAAATGTGCTATAATTTTAATAGAGAGCCCTAAAGTTGGTATGCATAACAAATTTTCATAAAACTAAGATATTTTTCAACATTCATAACAAAGTTAGATACATATTTATTTTTATTTTTATATCCGTGCCTGTCCGGGCCGGCTTGCGCGCCCCCGACTTGTGTCACGGGACATACCGTCTGACCAACATTTGGATACCAAGGAAACATGTAGGAAATTAATTCTTAGATGGACACCATGAAATATATATTCAATTTTAATATAACTTATCTGACAAGATACAAATTATTCTTTCAAACTATTTTTTTTAATTATCTTCTTCGATATTTTCTTTAGTTCAGCAATAATTGGATAAAAAAAGATAAATTTACAATTTTTTTGATCAAAATAACACATTTGAACTATATTCTTGTTATAACATCCCAAAGATGATATCGTAATCCTTCACATGTATTAAACTTTTAGAAAACACAGATAATTTTAGAAATATTTGTGTCACATTTTATTTTTTTAATTTGTAAGATTAATGAAGTAAATAAAAAGATTGTTAAAATATTACTCTCAAATATCAAATTTTAATTAAGTAATGTTAAATTTTTAGTTAAGTAGTTTAAATAAAGTTTTAAATTAGTCGCAACAAAATGTGGATAAATTTATTTTTGATCAATAATTTTTTTAAACATGAAAAGTGGATAAATAAATTTTTTTTTTTTTTTAAACATATATATAAAAGAAAAGATTAACAAAAAACTTAACAGAGGGAAGATCAATTTCAAATTTTATTGAAAGTACATTGATAAAAATTGAATAACAATTAATGTTAAACTAAAAAATAATTATGAAGTTAAGAAATTCTAATAAAAAAGTGTGTTTCCTAAGTCGTTTTTTTAAGAATAATAACGATATTTAGAGTTAAAAGATTCGAATTTCGATATCCCAATATAAAGAAACACCCATGTGTGAGATGTGTTTAAACTATTTTGGTGTTATTTGGTAAAGTCTGTTATACCAAATGGAGTGTAGAATCATATGAAACATATCATACTTTTGAGGCTTTTTATGCCATAAAAAATGAGGCTGCAACTTCTTCACCCTCATTTGCATCTCCCTATACCTCTTCTCTGGTATAGAAAGGAGAATGTTCTTCAGATTCCGAACGTCCTTCTCCGCGACAAACACCGCAAACGACTCCCAGTTAAGAACCTCGAACAGCGGAGGCACGAAGTTGTCCGATACGATCACGGGAACGCATTCATACAGGATGGATTCGACGACTCGGGGGCTGTTGACTTCGTAGCCTTTTGCACATATGCAGTATTTGCTGCTCCTCATGTGCCATTGGTAGTTCTTTGCTCCTTTGTCCTTTGGCATTCGGCTAGAGATTTTCATGTCGGGGTCTTTTCGTTCCCAATAGTCTACGAGAATCGACCGTAACTCGCCGTGCATGCCTCCTGCAAAGAAGGCGAGGATCGGCCTCTTCGATGGAGGATTGCCGCCGATGTCTTTGGCAGGATTTCGAGCATTGCGGACTAATGTTTCGGGAAGGGATACGTCCCTGCCGAAAATAAATCCTTCTTTGACATCAGAGTTGCATAGAGCTCTTATGCACCTTGCCATATGTTTCCTTGTTTCTACAGGTGCCTGAGGTCATTGGTTATATGATTAGCAACTTGAGATAACATTAACGTATTCTAATTCGAGGCTAATCAGACAGTTCACATGGTGTTCGAGATACTCAAAACACGCTGTACAAATCAATTCATGAGGCCAAATCGCTTGTACGATTAGCGACTTGAGATATTATTAACGTAGTCTAATTCATGGTGCTCGAGAGGCAGGAAACACGCATCTTTTCGTTTTTATAATAGTCCAAGCTTTCATACGCTATACAAATCAGTTGAGATCTCACATTAAAAAGGTGAGATTAAAAAGGTGAGAAGATCTCACACCATCTTTACAAAATACAAACGGTACGCATCTCATGTCTAATTGACACTAAGATGAAACTCCATGTTATCTAATTATATCAAACGAACTTCATCGATAAACGAAATGACAAGAGATGTACCCAATCGTGACAAGCAACAAGAAAATGATCAGCTCCTCCAGTTCTATTCCAGTAAGGATACTTTGCAGCAATCAAATTCAAGTAGTTCTTGAGGTGTTGTATGAGGTTATCGAAACTGTGCGAGTCGCGCACGTATAAGACGTCTTCCAACTCTCGAGAGCTGAAAGGCAAGTAAAACAAGTGAGCGTTTTTCGGGTTCGTGGTAACAAATCTTTTGTTGGATTCTAGTAACTTCATGAACCACCCCTCAGAAGCATAGATACCCTGGAGTGGACCCTGGTGAAAGATCTGTTTCTCCCCTTCTTTGTAGATGAACACTTTGAGAGTTCTCTCCATTAGTTCATAGCTTCTGCAAAAACAGCACACAACACATAAATGAACACAAACAAGATCTTGCTATTTGCAACAACATTGTGTTCAGTATTCGCACCTTTTGAAAATGGAAACATTTCGAAACAGAGGAGCGTAAAGATTCGTGTCGTTATCGATCATGGGCGCGTTCTCGATTTGCAGTTTTGCTTGTAGTAGTTCTTGATCAGGAGATGTAGACCATTGTGGTACCTGAAAATAACTCGAGCGGTTCACTAGAGAATTTTAGTATTGAGGATCCGAGATTGGAAAGGTAAGGAGGTCTTACAACCTTAAAGATCGGTAGGCTATTCCTTTCGTTATCAATTAGATTTTAGAAGGAATCTCATGTTTCTCTAATAGGGTATCAAAGCCTATTAAACTCAAACGAGTATCTAAATGGATACAAACCGAGAATGAACCTAGAGAGGTATCATTTTGAGGAAGTGATCTCATATTCAAAAGGTCTTAAAACCTTTATAAGATTGGTGAACTATAACTTTCATTATCAATTGGTTTCAAGATAGAACCTCATGTTTTTTTTTTACAGGTAATAGAGCCCCAGTCGAAAAAAGTGACCCAATAAACCTAAAAAGTCGCCATCTTGACGAAAGGATCTCACACTGGAAAGATGAGTAAGTTTTATAACCTTTATAAGATAGATGAACTATTACTCTCCTTATCGAACCTCATATTTTTCTGATATGATATCAAAATCTAATAAACCTAAACGATTATTCGGTCTAAAAAAAGGGGATCTGGTGAACCTATAGAGACATCATCTTAATGGGAAGGATCTCACATTGGAAAGGTAAAGAAGTCTTACATCGTTTATAAAATAGGTGAACTACTCTTCTCACTCTCGATTGTTTTTGAGATCGAACCTCATTGTTATCGAATATATATAAGCCACAATACATCAAGACATACAAAAAGTTTCAGCACTTACAATTGAAATGTTGGATGAGTGACTTTCAATCAACAAACTGTCCATATCAGATATTGTATATACACCTGAAGAAGGGACTTTAGGCACTTTTTTTTCCTCAGAGGCTGACTTGTTTTTCCATATATTTGCACTCTCAATTATCAATGAAGATGAACTTGTAGGCGGGGCTGCTGCAACGCTATCGGCCGAGCGATCGATATATCCTAATGTCGAAACGTAGCTTTCAGTCCCATTCGTTCCTATCGAATCATTTCGAAGAAAGCTGTCATTCCCAACAAGCTCATTCTCCTTGCCTAACTCTAATGACTCTTTCAGAGTAACATCATTGGATGCAGTTGAGTTCATACTATCTGCGACAAGCTCGGTTTTCGATATTCGATCATCGACAGGGGGATGGGAACTGCCTTGTTCAATGGATGAAATCTTATCAGCAGAAAGTAAAGGAGAAAAAGAAAACTTATATGGAAGATCAAAGCATTGAAAAGCCAAGATCATAGCAAACATCAGCCCCATGAGCCATAGCACTCGATTCGTACCGATTCGAGATATCGAGAAGAGTTCATGATCCATATAGAAAAAACTGTGTGATTGATACTTTGATGACTATTTTTTTTATCAAATCTTGTAGATATTTTAAACCCAGGCAAGAATGGAAAAAACTTTGTTGTAAGTATTAAGAAGGAAACTCTAATATGACCCATTCTGTCATTATAACCAAGAATGAAAACAGTAACCTATGCATTAAATGAAAGAAACAGAAAAAGAAAAAAGGTATAAAGAGAGTAGAAAATTTAACATCTTCATTATGCACAAAAATACAACATATGACATAGAGTATAAATTTAACATCTAAGTGGTTAAACTTTCAAAAGATGTCAAGATACCGGTAGAACTATTCTCGTTTTAATAATTTTTTTAAAAAATGTTTTTTTTTTGAACAAATAATTTTTTATTTATTATTATATTTTTTTGAGATTAAGAAACAAAAATTGTTGAACTTAAGAAACAAAACAACAATATTGTTTTTTTTTTAATTAATAAATTTACAGATCTATTTATTACAAACAACAATATTGTTACACTCAATGCTATGAGAATAGATTTTTTTTTTTTTTTTCTTTACTTTTTTTACAATTGAGAATAGATCTAGCAGTGTTAGGAAAATGCAAATTTGATTAATTCCTATGCTAATTATGATGAAAATTAAGCAGCGTTATAAATAGCGCCCATGGTTTTGGGTTAACCAAAAATGGCAAGGTATTCAAAATTCTTGGTTTTGAAATACAACTCAATCGTGCTGTTTGTTTTTGGAGAACCCCTCCCCCAAAATCAGGATTTTTTTTTTTTTTTTTTGAGAAAAAATTAGGATTATATTTATATATATAAGTGTTCATGTCAGTTTTCGCACATCTCAATAATGTCTCGAGATATATTGTCTCACCATGCAATATTTGGATGTCAAAAAAATTAATAGGAAATTAATTCTTAAGTATGTGGTTTCCATGGATTGAACTCATGACTTTACGGATTTCAAGACCGTTTTTAACCAATTGAGCCACGTTAAAACCACGACTTAATTTAATTCTTCTATTTTTCTTTTTTCTTTTTTAATTTCTTTTTTCAACTTTTTTAAGGTTAAATATGTTTTTGTAGTTTATGTTAGTAGGTTTTCATAATCAATTTTGTTTTTTATTTACCTTTTTTAACTTATTAATGGAAGACTATTTTAGTTTACCAAATAAAATATTTTTAAAATATATTTTTATGGAATGTCAGACATCTGTCATTTCGAATATTTACAATTCCAAATATATAACGATTTTGATTGTTTACTTTAGATTACTAAAATATAAATTGTCCCTTATAAGTTTGTCTAGTGATCAATAGGATATTGAAAAAGTTATGGATTCAATTTAGGATGCTTACCTATTAAAAAATTAATTCACTTCATGTTTCTTTTGACAATCAAATGTTGTAAATTCAGACGATTCTGTAAGAATAGTCAAAATATACATAACGTGATCAGAGCATTCACAAAAGAAAAAAAACTATCAATAAACTGCAACACGTATGAGATAACATCTCAAACACAACCCTGCTTCATTTTCCTTGGATTTCCAAAATTAACAATGGATTTATTTGCAAAATATATATGTGAGAAACACCTGGTCATTTGTTGGACAAGAAAAAGTAAGGATTTGAAATGTCTTAACAATGGTGGGCAATTGGGAGCTTAGTGAATGTAGGAGTTGTTCTCTCTTTAGGAAGAATGTGGTTTGGTTGTGAGTCTATTTCATTGTTAAGTTGTTTGTGGCAATATCACTTCAAAAGCTTTCTTAATCAGTCTCAGTTGGTCTCTCAAAACACCTATAAAACAATTTTTATTGTGTCTGCTATTTAATTAATTTGCCTATACTATTTAGGTGTGCTAATATATGACCTCTTGATTATAAATATTTTTA
This sequence comes from Sicyos baderoa, assembly GCA_037832685.1. NCBI lineage: Eukaryota > Viridiplantae > Streptophyta > Magnoliopsida > Cucurbitales > Cucurbitaceae > Sicyos > Sicyos baderoa. The sequence goes on from JBBMEF010000023.1 coordinate 3,354,230, forward strand.
TGCTCGATATTCTTTTAGTCTTTTTAAATCTTTCTTTAATTTTAAAATATATAGATAAAAAGTAAATATGAAAGTATGAAATAATCGACTAAAATAATTATTATAAGCTTAAGTTTTAAAAATAAAATAATCAATAAGGTTTAAATATTGATTCAAAATTTTAAGAGCGTTTCTTAAAATTTATGAAGATTGTCTTTTACATTGAACGAATGAAAAATGGGGATTTTGTATGTATAAAAAAATAAAATAATTTAATTATAGTACAATTTTCAAACTTATTTATTTGGGGCACAAAAAAGATTGAAGTCTATCCGTTGAACTGATAGAAGTTTCACACTTGAGCGGATAGAAGTCTAATGATGATAGAATATAAATTTTGGACAAAATATATTATGAATAAATTATTTTTCAAAAAAAGTGTTACAATTATAATGAAGAGCAAAAAAAAAAAAAAAAAAAAAAAAAAAAAAAAAAAAAAAAAAAAAAAAGAAAAAAGTACTATGAAAAACAAAATCCCATAAAAAATTGTAAGTTTAGATTAGTTAGAAACTCTAGCCTAATAGTTGAACTAAAAAAACTCAAACATCATACTCATACCCACTTGCTTATGTCCCACAACAAACATATTTGCTATATTTTCCTTGTTCCCTCTTTGTACAATATAGGGGAAAAAATAAATATTTTTAAAAAATAATAAATGATAAATAAAAATAAAAAAACAACTTCCATGACATCTGTCTCATTTGTTTACAAACCCAACTTCACATTTTTCACCTATAAATTCCTGCCCTAAGCCACTTCTTTCTTCATCTCCAATAATCTTCAATTTCAACCAAAACCCATCTCACATTTTGTGTTCTAAACTCATATAAACTTCAAAGTTGCAATCTTTTTAGCCATATATTCATACCCAAATCCCACTACTCTGTTTTTTTCTTCTCTTGTTTTGGAATTTTAAATACACCAAACACAATGTCCTCCAGTATCTATCAAGGGTTGCAATCATGTCTTATGGAACCACAAGTTTTAAGGCTCAAATTGACTCCATCCAAATCCAATCCTCCTCTGCCGCCCGCCACGCCGGAGAACGATTCCAATCTCGAAACAATGGAGAATAACGCCGCCGAAGCCGGCGCCAGAGAAACCATGAATGGCGGCGGAAATGGTGTTGGTGGGTGGAGCTTTCTCCGAGCGAAGGATTATTCTCCGTCGATGGCACTGAGAGGGAAGAGCCTCGACATGTGCACCGAGAGCTTGGGCAGCGAGACCGGGAGCGACGAAAGCGAGTTTGGGGGAGACGAGAAAATGTCTCTGTTTTCGTCCGATGAAACGACAATATTGTCTTCGTCGTCGACCTCGGGTGAAAAGCCACCCCGATTGTCGCGGCTTCAATCGAGAAAACTAACTAAACCAAGGTAAAATTCACTATTCAATTCAAAAGTTTAAGCGAACAGATAATAAATTTAACTTTTTATGATCACATAATAGGTAAATTAGCTCCTTTTTTTTATAAATATAATTGAAATATTTGAACACATATATGTAATTTCTAATACGATAGAGTTCAAATTATACTCACCTTTCCAACTCCTTCTCATATAATAATGAGAGACTAAAATGATATTAATTCTAAACATCATATTAAATTATCACTATTCATAAATTAAAAGCTTAAACTAATAGGCTATGCTATATTTAATCATTTATTCGTAACATTTCAGCTATCCTCCACCCTTGACATCAATGAGCGGGGCAATGGGTGTGAAGGTGAAGCCTTACCGGGAAGGTGGTCGGCTAGTGCTACAAGCGGTGTCGATTCCATCAACGAAGCCGTGTTTCGAGGTCGAGCGGGGCGGGGGAAGGTTGAGGTTGAGATTGTTGAAACATTGTTTATTGTATAGTAATTTAGAAGAGGGGGAGGAAGTGGAAGAGGGGGAGGAGAAGAGTAGCGAGAGCGGCGGACGGTGGCGGACGGGGCGGCGGTGCAAGGAAGGTGGCGGAGGAAGAAAGGAGTTGGTGAATTGGGAGCCATTTTTGGTGTCCACTTGAACAGCTTTGTTCTCTTTCTTTTCTGACTTTGATAGCTGTTATGATAATATATTTTGTACCTTTCATTTTTGCAATATGATAAATGGCAGTTATTATGGTTATTCTCTCTCACCAAATCAATTCATTATAATTTTTTTTTTTTTTTATTTCGATAAATTTGGTCACAAGTGTTTGCTAGCTGGTGTAGTTAGTTTTTATTCTACTATTGTCGTTTTCAAAGTTTTTTTTTTGTTTTGAAATATTAAAGAAAAGTTGTTTGATAAAAGTTTCTCTAATATTAGGCCGAATGATAAATGTATATTCTCGAATATATACACCATATGTTTGGGGTAAGGAGATCAAAAGGAAGGATGAAAAATAATTTTCTTACCTACATTTGGGTCATTAACAATTACCGCCCACAATTATTATTCATCTCTCAATGATCCTATACAATTTTCTAAAAAATTACATTATTCTTCATAAACATTCCATACAGTTCAAATATAAGTAATTATTTCTAGCTTCAATACACTTTAAATATAAATAATCATTCTTTATATTATTCACTTCATCTCAAACATAAATAGTTGTTTATTCTCATTCTCATTTTTCTGGTAATCATTTTATTTCCTTACCTCAAATGCCCTCCACTCTAAATTAAATAGACAAAAAAGCATGAAATGAAATCAAACAACTTGGTTGGTTGATGAAGAGACAAAAATGTCATTATTATGTTCTTAACAGGAAACAACTTCAAACAGAGCCATGCCCAAATCGCGTGGCTATGTGTCACATATGTGTCTTTTATTTGTTGTTTCAAATCTTTAGGATATTAATTGTTATAATTAAATCAAGGTTAGAATATCATTTTTTATCTCTAAACTTATATATTTATTTTATTTTAGTGCCTCCATTTTTAAAATTTCAATTTTAATCTTTAAATTTTGAGATTTATTTCACTTTAGTTCATAAATTTTCATAAATTCAACTTTAATACATAAACTTTGACATTTATTTTGTTTCGGTCCCTAAACTTCTAAAATTGAAAAATTGGTCCTTAAATTTTTTTGTTTATGTTTCTTTTAAATAAATTATCATTTTTCTCCATAAATTTTAAAAGTATGTTTACCTTTTGTCTTTAATTGTATTGAAATTATTAACATTGTTGAACCAATTTCGATTAATATTGGCATAGACTAATTTTCATTTTTTTTAAGTATACAGACCAGCCAATATGAAATAAATTTCAAAGTCATAAATTAAAATTAGACTTTTGAAAATTTAGGAATAAAATGAAATAAATGTTAAAAGTCAAAAAGGTTACTTCACCCTAATTAAAATGGTTGACTTATTAATGGACGGTGTATTATGATCTAATAAATTAGAATTTAAAGCCAACAGAGTAATATGCATTGTTGTACACCTAATGACTTTAAAGTCTTGAGTTTGAGTCTCCCCCGTCCCTAATTGTTGTAATCTCAAAAAAAAAAAAATAGAAATTAAAGAGAGAGAGATCCTTGATTATTGGAATGTTGAAATGAAGAAATAAGGGTAGTGGTCCAAAAAGGAAAGGCACAAAGGAGAAAGCAATTAAGTGCCAAGTTGTGAGGAAGAAAGGGCAAAATTAAAGAGAGAGGACAAAGTGAGTACATGCCCTGCTAAGTTTCATATGGGTGTAGGACCCTTTTGGGAGACATCAAATTGAAACTGAAATGAGACTCAGTGGTATTTGGTCTCTCTCATCATCATCCATGTGCCTCTCCCTCTTCTTTCTCCTCCAGGTTTCCTAAACATAAAAAATATATGCAAGATGATCAACCGCTTACACGTAGTTCGACTATACTTGCGAAATGTATGTCTGACTTGACTATATTTGATACTTTGTTAAAAAAAAATAATCATAAAAAACTAATTTTAGGTAAATCAATATGATAGATTGAACAAATAGTTTTTAAATTTTTCAAAATTCTCTTGACCACTAAGTCAACTCATAACAGTTACATATATAATATCAAATTTGACTTATAGGTTATTTGAATTTGGTAGAAAAGAGTGGAGTGAAAAGGTTAGGTAGTTGGGATGATTAATAACTTTGGAGATTGGTGTTGGAATAATTAATTGTTGGTTTGGGGATTGGTATTAGTAGTGGTTGAGTGATCGTTAACCAAAGAGTTTTTTTTTTTCAATGGAGGATTTGATGTGTGATTAGATAGAGTGGTTAAGGATGGTTGTTTACCACCCAATCCAAACATGGGATTGAATTAATTTATTAGCATCTTCCACTATTTTTCTACCAAAAACAAACACCTTGAAGAATTAGGGTGTTTACCTTTAAAAAGAAATTTACCCAAAATATGACATAAAGAAAATAATGTGGTTGGTTTAAGGTGGGTAACATTCTTTGAGAGTGAGAAAAAAGGGTGTCCAATCATGAAGTTTTAGGGCACCCCATAGATGGAAAGGTACAACTTTTTTAGGGAGTGGTTCTTTGGATAGGGAAAGAAGGTATCAACTAAAGCATAAATTGCATCATTGTGTCCTTAAAATCATGTGCTTCAAGAATTACCCTTCCTTTCCATATGGTATATGTCTATGTGTATGTACTTTTAGAGAGAGAAAGGACCCATTTTCTCTCACCAAATCATGTCCCATTAAGCAAAAAAATCTTATAAATGTCATATTCAGATTTGAATTCTATACACACCTGCACAAAGTTTGTTGTTTGAAAATGTACTATATGCACAAGTGAATTATATAGTTGAAGTTTGAGTTGAATAATAATGAAAGGGAATTAAAAAAAATAAAAATAAAAAGATCCACTAAAAAAAACACTTGTCACATTAAATAAAGTTTTTTTCGACAACGAATATCGAAAACATTGTCGAATAGACTATCCCCAACGGTAAATCACCGTCAGTATCAACCAACCGACATGGCCCTGTCAAAGTCGTCTACTATGCCCATGGGATAAGGAAACCATCAACCAAAATGATGTCTATATCGACGATAAAATTGTCGCCAGCTTATTGACATCTGTTGGGAATACAAACAAAGTGTTGTAGAATCCCGAGATTCGGGTTAAATAATGGATAGATCTTCAATTTATGTGAGAAGACAAACATTTTTATTGGTATGAGGTCTTTTAGAAGATGCCTAAAAGCAAAGTCATGAGGGTCTATCTCCAAAGTAGACAATATCATACCATTATGAAGATTTTGGTAAGTTTGTCATTCCTTAACAAGTGGTATCAGAGTTGTGCTCCTGACTTAGCCATATCAGAAAAACCTTAAGTATGAAACAAAGACTTGTGAACCTCAATATGGGATACGAAATAATCATGATGAAAACTCGTGGTTGAGACCGTCTTATGTGTGCTCTGATATAAGTGTTTGTGTATAGGCTCATGATTGAGCATCTGTGTGCTATGGTATAGGAGTGCTTCTGAAACAAGTGCTTGAGTGAGTGTGCTTCTGAAATGGTTGCTTCAGTGAAGGGTAGTTGTTGTACGCTCAAATATAAATCGAGTAGATCTATGGTTGGGCTTTATAGTTTGCTCAAGTATAATTTGGAAGGATTCGTGGTTTGAGTAAAGATGTACCCAAGTGTAACTCGAAAAATGACTATCAGTAAGGAAGGCTTGCATGCGATACTTTGTTCGAGGGGAGGATTATTGGGAATACAAACAAAGTGTTGTAAAAATTTTCATCGGTTAAATAAAGGGTAGATCTTGGGTTTAAAAGGGAAGATAAACATCTTCATCGGTATGAGACCTTTTAGGAGATGCCAAAAAACAAAGTCATGATGGCCTGTGTCCAAAGTGGATAATATCATACGAGCAATACTTACCTAAGGGTGGGTAAGTATAATTTCCAAAATACTTACCCACCCTTAGAACTACATATTTTGACTTTTTTTTTAATAAAATTGATTTTGATTGATGATGGAGAGAGAAATTCTACAGTTAAGAGCAAAAAAGTAAAAATATTTGATCTTAAGAGTACCCTTAGATAAGTATTGCTCATATATCATATCAGATTCGGGGAGATTTGTTGTCCCTTAACAACATTAATGTCGACGATAGCATCTGTTATAGACCAAAAACATATTTATGTCGACCACCAAACTTGTTGCTAAGTGAATTTTCTTTTTTTAATGTCAATTGATGTTGTTGCCAATATAGATGTCAGTAAGCTGACGACAGTGTTGTCGTCAACATAGAAATCATTTTGACGACCAACATTGTTGTTAGCATAGACTATTAATTTATTTTAATCATTTTTTGTATTTGTGAAATCCTATATATATAAATAATAATAATAATAATAATAATAATAATAATAATAATAAAAAAAAATTACACATACAGTGAAATTTTAAAACCCGAAATAGTATAATATACAAAATTTTACACATAAACACACAAATCTTACCATATCTAACATATCAAAAAAATATCTGATTCTAACATAAACAGTGAAATTTTAAAACCCCGAATAGGCCAACTATTAACCAAACCGTCGATCAAGAATTTGAAAAACGGGATTTTTGAAATTATAATTGATGATTTTTAAAACCCGTCAAGAAATAGTGAAGAAGAGAATCTAAAATATTAACCGACAATTACTAGAAAACCGTCGGTCATAGTTTATAATATTATTATTTATTTGTGATTTCAGTCGACGGTATGTATACTCTTCGACCATTATATATGGTGTTGCATATATGCCTTGAACGAGTTATTGCCCCTGCGATTACTAGTTGCGGGTCTCGCTGTTCGAACAATAAGTGAGGGTGCGGGGGCAACGCCCCCATTGTGAAAAAGCATTATCGCATTTAGCATTATGTTACGCGAACGCATTCCATCATTCTGCGTTGCACATCCGCACCTGCATCTGCTTCCGTATGCACATCTGATTAGTTTACGCACTCTGTAATTAGGGTTTAATGAGAGCGCATTTATAAGCACGAATTAAACCCTAGCCGTTTATGACTTTCATTTTGTGTGTAAACTCTGCAATCTGACATCTCCTCTCTTACGTTTTCGTATTATAAACACTAAATTTTAAAAGTATAAAGATTAAACTATAACTTTACACTAATTTATATTTTAAAAATCAAAATCAAAATTAAAAAAAAAAAAAAAAAAAAAAATCACTTTTAGGAGTCACTAATTTGCTTCATCTAACATTCAAACCACTCTTTTTGAAAAGTTTTGATTCTTAGTACATAATCCCCTTGGACTTGGCCAAAGTTTTTGGCTTTACAAAGATGACCTTAAGTTTGTGTGGCAATAGCTTGGTACACTTCTTAATGGTTCTGACCATTGGCAACACTTGGACAATTTTTTAATTGTGAGTATCATTTTCATTATATTCTTTGGATTTGACCTATATGCCTTATTCATCTCATTATTGGTTTATGATTCTTAGATGTGTATTTTTGTGACTTATTCAAAACTTCTCTCTTTTTAGATTTTATTTAAGATGTGGTTTCATAACCATCCTATTCAATTTAGTACTTTTTTTAGACTATTAAGTAGTATTTTGAATATGGTAGTAGAAAAAAATAAAAATAAAAAATAAAAAAGGTTAGTGAATAAAATTAATTTGAAAAGTTAGATTAAATTTTATATCAACTTCACATTCTCAAATTTAGTTTATGGACTAATTTTCTCCATTTTTTTTTTGTTCAGTATAATAGGTGGAATTAGAGGTGATGATCGAATACATGATTTCTTAATTTGTGGACATAATTTAACATTATTGAACTTAAGTGAGTTATATCTTCTTACTTTATATTAGTGATTTCTCATTGTTAATAGATGAATGATAACTTAACATACTAACGACAAATATTATAATCAATTTAACTTGATATGATTCAAAATCATGAATAAAACCAAATCGTGAAAGCGAGAGATGAGAAGAATAGAAAAGAATGAGGCAATTAGAAAGCCAACTTTTGTTGGGTTCTCTAACATCAAACTTAGAAAGCAAATCTCACCACATATGCACAATAAGACAACAACATATTTATCATATAAAAAAAAACCCCAAAGCTCTCAATTTTATTCTAAATCTTTGTGATTTTCAATACCCAAGTTGTCCTTGTCCCCTTCTTCTTGGATATGCCATATAAATTTTTTTGAACTATATATATATATTTGAAAAGGCCACCACAAATATAAAGCCAAATTTGTGTTATTAGGATTGGGAAGCATTTCTTCTATTTAGAATCCACATGAAAAGAGAGAAACTTTGAAGTTTATATATAATTTGTGGTGACTTTTATTGTGTCATAGTATTATCCTACGTGGCCAAACTTAATGTTCTCCACATTTTATGTATTGTAGGTGGGGATCCATGTCATCGACCTAATCCTATATTTCGTTTTCATTTTTTTTTTTTTTTAATAATTCTCTAGGTAAAATAGACCACGTGAAGAGTGAGGATAGAGATGATTTAGATTGAGAATTTATTAAATAAATTTACAAAATTATCTTTAAATAAATTTTTGTAACTCCTCGATATAACTTCTATTAAAAATAACTTTTCATTTTTTTTTATTAAAAATAGAGAAGAGTTTTGGTGCATCTCGAGTAGCACATTCACCATGATATCACTTATGTGGCACTTTTGGTGTCACACATCTCATCTTTTTTTTTTTACTTTATATTATTATTAAAAGAAATTAAAAAAAAAATGTGTGATTTCAAATGAGTGATATCATGATGGGGATGCTATCCCGAGTGCACCCAAATTCTCCTCTTAAAAATAACTTATCATTTCTAATCATTCATTTATAACACTTTAACATTTTTAACCACTCAATTATAATTATTTAAAATAAATTATTTTTAATTATTCATTTTTAATTTTCTTTTTAACTACCGAAAATAAATATTCATTTTATATTTACATTAAACTTAGGTTTTAACTTTAACTTTACAAAAACAAATAAGAAACTACATTAAAACGATTTTTTTGCTGTAATTTTCAATTTTCATCTATTTAATATAATAATTGTTCAATAATTTCATCCAAACACCTCGGAGAGTTATGACTTTGTTTCTTAGTTTTTTTTAGTGTTTTTAAACCCAACAAACCAGAAAGAAGAATTAGATTTAATGACTATTTTTATTTTTGTTTTTGTTTCTTTTAAAAAATTAAAATAAAAACAAATTTAATTTTATAATCATTTTTTATTTCTTATTTTTTTAGACTTTTTGTTTTTTGTAGTTAAAAAAAGTTAAGTCGTATAGTATAAAAATATATAACATGCAATTTTTTTTTTTTGTTAAGGAAATTGGAGAGACCTCAACTTGTAATTTAAAAAAGTTAACAAATCATAGATTTTGTTAAGATTGACAACACTGCATATGATATTGTCTAGTTTAAACAGAAATTTTCATAATTTTTTTTTTTTGTTCCACATAAAAGTCATTGTACTCAATAGAGATTCTTGTCATCTCTTAAATCTATAAAAAAAATTTCTTATTTAATCAATGTAAGACTATATTTGTCTGTATTTTCAACCGTTCTCTCTTCGAATAATAAAGTATTACATTGAGCATCTCTCATTAAATAGTCTTTTTTATTATTATTATTATGTTTGAGCACACATCATCTATTTCTTATTGGAACAACATTTTTTAAGCACTTCTTACTATCATAAAACACAATTCAAAAGTATTCTCGCTAGAATACACACTAAGTGACTCGACCATAGATTTTCATTAATTATGCATGACTATGTCATTATCATTTTCTTAAAAAAAATTGACTATGTCATCATCATATTAAGACTCTTAAATTCTTTATTCGACCCTTTGAGAATTTTATCGGTATGACTAAGTCAAGGACATTGCCTTAATACTACTGATTAATTATGAAATAACAACTCTTCAAAAAGATTTTTGTGCTAATATAATATTGTTTACTTTTCGATTTCAATCGTCACAATTTAGATGAATGGTGTCTCTCTCGAATCCAAAATCTACCATGACAAAAATAAACCATAATTGTCGATTACTGTTTTCTTTTCATTTCTTCTTTTCTTTTCCTTTGCTGTTTTTATAAATTTCATACAAAAAATAAATTAAAAAAAACTATACATTACAACATTTACATTTTTAACTTATTTTATTGCGGATTACGATGATGTAAAATTTAGAGAAACCAAGATAAAGGGTCTCATTAAAATAGACCTCTATTTTTTTCTCTCTTTTTTCCCTTTCTTCTTTGTTTTTCAGAATCTGATTTCTTGTCTACATATGTAATGAGAATCTCTGATTGAACATGAAAATTAATATAAATGCTAAATTGATATAAATTAATTGTAAGCATTAAAATAAAGGAATTTGTATACCAAATTTTCTACTCTACATTAAAATTATAGCAATTTTTTAAAAATATTGCAAATATAGCAACTTTTTTTTTATAAACTCTATCAAACACTATTGATGGAGTCTATCAGACGCTATTGATAGAGTATATCAGACACTATTGATGGAGTCTATTAATGGAGTCTATCAGACACTATTGATGGAGTCTATAAATCTGATTTTTGCTATATTTTCAAAAAGTTGTTATTTATGCAATTTTTTTTGCCTTATTGTAATATACATGCAAATTTCCCTTAAAATAATATAATCAAGTTTTTTTTTTTTTTTTTTTTTTTTTTTTTTTTTTTTTTTTTTTTTTGAAACAGAATGATATAATCAAGTTGATTAATACGAACGAAAAACTTTTATTTTGACTAACAAAAATTATATTACGTTTTCATGACTAAAACTTGGTAAAACATAAGAATCGCACAGAAGATTATTAGGAAAAAATTAATGTTTAGTCGTTAAATTTTTAGTATAATTTTTATTGATTTGATTCCTCCCTTTCAAAATAAAATACTTACACTAAAATGCTCACTTTTGAATTAAGTAAATTTCAAAAGGTATTTTTCTTTTTCTTTTTCTTTTTTTTTTTTGAAACACCAAAAGGTCTTTTTCCAATTTGAATAGAGAAGGACATTAAGAAAGTTTTCTAATATTTTGATTAATTCATTCTTTTAATCTTATATATTTTGAACTTTATTCCATTTTAGTTCTTGTTATCTTATTAAATTTAAAATGAGTCTTCTTAATGAAATAAACAAAATTTTGCACTTTGGATACAACTAAATATTAAATTTCTATAAAATACATCTTAATTAAATTTACGATCAACATCTGTTAAGCACTCAAAATACTTTAATTATATATTTACAGACTGACGATACTTCACCGATGAAACATGTCTAATAATTCTAATGCTTCATAGACATAAAGTTTTAGAACAACAAATTAAAATGTTGAAAGAAATAGGGTTTGGTGGTGGTAGGTTGATAAAACCTATATATAGCTGCATACATTATTGTTTTTGTTTGTTATAGTAAAGGCTTATTGATCTGATACCAACAAGTTGGATGTGCAATCTAACCTAAACCCTTTGAAGAAAAAAATAAATAAATAATGGAAACTATTAATATTTTACTGTCAGTAAAATCCCACAAAATCCCATCATCTTGAAAGGTATGGTACAATGAAAAAGATCCCAATTGCAAGAACTGATGAGAGAGAAAGAGAAATCAATTAATGGTGTGGGGAATGATGGGGATGGATGAATTTTGAAGAGAAGATTTTGTGTGTTTGTTGAATGTGGAGGCCAAGATAGATTCTAAGATATCCAACCATTTTGAAAGTTCCTTTTTCAAGGCATTGCTTATGGCAAGTGGGATTTCATTTCCACACAACAATCCAAAACATTCATCATTATATGCCATTTTCTTGGTTGGGATTTGTCAAAAATATTTTTAGCATGGTTTTGGGTGTATGAAATGAATATATCAAAATATAACCAAAAGTAATTCAATCATATTAAATTGATAATCATCGAGCCTCATTCTATAAAATTTATAAATTTTGAATGTATATAAATTGGATTAGTTTAGGTTAAGGGCAATTTTTCGATCAACTTAAAAATTCGCGTGGTCCATTTTTTTAATTGAATCTAATTCAATTATAGAAACAACACAACTCAATTCAACTCTATATTTTTAGATTGGATTGGGTCGACTTCAATCGATTCACACTAATTATAAACTTAAAGTCGGACGGCAAACTTAACCAAAACACACTTGAAAAAAGTTTCAAACCTTCAAAAAATCAAATTAAAATCCAAGACTTAAACATAAAATGTGCATGTAAAGCTCATTTTGCAAGTAAGATAGATATATTTCAAAAAAATAAGAATTCAACTTAGAATTTCAAGTTATAGGAAATATTATGAATAACTTAATATAAATAAGAATTATTTTTTTGATAAAAAAAATAATAATAACCAAATATAAATAAAAATTCTAATTCAACATAAAATTAGGTTATAAAATATTGGGAACAGTTTAATAGAAATAAAAATTCCAAAAAATAATGTATGGGTAAAAAAAAATTGTAAAAGTATTTTAATGTGATTAAAAGGCATGTACATTTCTCATCTATTGAAAGAATCAAACATCGTGACAACCTAATTAAATATTTTTTAGGTTAAACTTCCATTTTGGTCCCTCAACTATCATGAAAGTTCCATTTTTGTCCCTGAACTTTCAAAAGTTCAATTTTAGTCCATCAACTATCATTTTTGTTCTATTTTGGTCCCTCAACTTTCAAATGTCCAATTTTAGTCCTTCAA
>JBBMEF010000023.1:3370101-3381134 GCA_037832685.1 Sicyos baderoa
TTTATTTTGAACATTTTAAAGTGCATGCGCCCGTAACACCCCATTAGAGTATTTTAGAAAGTCGGGTCGTTACAGTTTGCGCGCACCTCAACTATTGTCACGGACATACCATCTGACCCTATAACATTTAGTCCCCGTTTGATAACCATTTGATTTTTTGTTTTTGGTTTTTGAAATTTAAGCTTATTTTTACTCAAGTTTTCTACAATGTGCTCCATCTTTCCTTGAGAAAGTAGGTGAATGCTAACCAAATTTCAAAAACAAAAACAAGCTTTTGGAACCTACTTTTTTTTGTTCTCAAATTTTGGTTTGGCTTCTTAAAATATAGGTAAGATGTAGATATCATAGTAAGAAAAAACTTATGGTAAGATAGTTGTTGTAGGCTTAAATGTCAAAAACCAAAAACTAAAAACAAAATAGTTATCAAACGGGGCCTTAGATGTCAAGAAAACCCGTAGGAAATTAATTCACATGTACCTGTTAGCCACTGGTCATTCCATGATGGTTATTTACTTGGTTCCCCAAGAAAACCCGTAGAAAATTATTTTTTTGATTGTTGATTCTGTTTTTCATAACACTTACAAAGGTTATAAGATCTCCTCTCTTTTCCAATATGGGATCCTTAACATGCCCTCAAGCTGATACCTTTTTGGGTTTATTATTCTTGGATCGGATCTTAATTTCATTTTCTTGACCGATTATCCGTTAGGTTTAATGAGTTATGATACCATATTTGATTATGTGAAATCACCAATCAACCAGAAAGCTCAAGCTTAATTCAATTATATCAACCAACAATATTTCAAAGTTGAGATTCTTGGAAAATCTTCGATCTATTATTAGATTTAATGTCTCTATAGACGTTAGTCGTGGAGGTTTTTTTGTTTTTTTTCGTAACTCAGTTATGTCTTATTCTTTTGGAACCGAACATATTTTTTGTTTGGTTACGTTAGGTCATGCTTTATCGCCACCTTCTATTTGGTAATATTTTGTTTGTCCTTGAGTTGTGTATTCTTTCGTAACGCTTGGTTTCACATAAATAAATATTTATCTATGAATAGATGAACCACAAACATACCTGAGACAAATATCAAAGAGCGGTTAAACAGTTTGTTGTACCGTTTACGGTTCCTCCCTCTCTCTGTTTCCGGAATGCAAGCATGAGGACGTTCCGCTGCACTCAGAACTTTATTGAATACATAGCTTGAGTTGCCTGATTTTGAGCTCATAGGTATAGGTGCTTCTATTCCCAATCCTTGACAAACCTGAAATAGATGGCTGAAATTTAGCTAATATGTTCTTATACGAAACATAAAAAAATGCATTCATTCATGTACAATAGATCTCCAATGAGATAAACTATTCAATAAACTATAATTACAAAAGGGAGGAGATAAAACACTAAAATATATTCATGATTGTAAATAAATCCCCCGGACATGCAGTGTACCAGCCAAAATCCTGTTGTATGAAGGAACCAAAAAGCAGATGGAAACCCACATTTGCTAAAAAGATGCATCGAGGATTCATTTCGCACATAACATAGATGGCCTCCCCAAAACGCAGCCTTTGTTGGTTGAGGTCTGGGGCTTTCAAGGTATGCTTCCTTGGAGGTATCAAATTCGAGTCCCACGGGGCCACAAGTGAACTTAATAGTAAAATCTGTTGTTGTCTCCCGGGTCCAGGCATTGGGATAGGTGTGGGTCATCAGCCATGGGGTGTTTCGCTGTAACTTGTCAAAAGTGTTAATACACTCATGATTCAATTCCGAAACAGAGAACTTTACTTTTTCTGTTTTAGGATCATGTCCCTTCCAAATCTGTTCATTAAAAAAAAACAAACAAAATTCACCCTTTCAAGTAGATGCCAATTTGCAAGTTAGGGAACTAGAAGAGAAAAGTTTCATCCTTTTCTAAACCATACTCATCTACCATCTTGCTCTTTGAAACCAAACGATAATAAAAGGTGAGATAGAGGTCCATTCTTCTATTTCCACCTCATTAAGACTTCTTCTCAAAGCACCTCCGCTGCTTATCTCGCCTCAGTGTTGCCATCTTTGCTATTCAGATCATGAAAGCATTATCATCTATTCAATCAATGCGCTTTGGCTAGAAACACATGGGATTATCTCCTTAATGTCTTTAATTGGCATATGACCAAACCTGGAAATATTCAAGACTTGATACTTTTTTGTTATCAATGGTCATCCTTTCAAAGATGAGAAAAAGATCCTTTGGAAGTCCTTTCTCATTGCTTTTTGGTGGTCTCTATGGAGAAAGGGGAATGCAAAGCTCATTGATGACAAGGAGCAAGAGAGAAATTTTCTTGAATCCATTACTGTTCTTGCATTATATTAGGCTCATAGTTTACATCCTTTCAAAGATTATAGTTTAACTACCTTATTATATAATTGGCAAAGCTTTATCTAACTATGATTTTGTAATTATGATGCATTTTTCCCTTTTGTGCTTTTCATTCATCAATGAAAGTTTTTGTTTCCTATAAAAAAAAACGACTTCTTCTCAAAGAAAGATTCCATGATCCAGCCCTTTGGTTCCATAGGTCAGCAACCCTAGCATTTTTTCAAAGATATAACCAAATATCAATCCAGAACATAGCTCTGTCCCCTCTTCCAGCATAGACACTTTGGTATTTGTGTATACCATGGGTGAAATATCTTTTTCTTTCAGCATCGAGTGAAATTAAACTAATATTCTAGTGAAACGTGTACAAAATTTGTTAGTAACCCTCAATAACATAAAACAAAGAAGCTGAGGTGAAATTTCTTTTAACCTTTCACATTCAGGGAGCAGGAACATCGAATAAAAACCATGCACGAAAGCTTGAACTACGTGTATAAAGAAAATAATGGTAGGTATACCCTCACTGAATCTTGTACTGCAAGTGGAGATGGATCAAGATCGTCCTTGGCAGCAATAACGATGCAAGGAACTCCAAAGCCGCTTACTTCTCCCTTCCTAGCAACCTCCACAAGTAGTTCTCTTGATCTATTCCATGAATCTTCATCTGAACTGGAGAGAGTAAATAAATGTCCATATGAAGCATTCTATTAGAAGAAGAAACATAATTTGACAGTTCACACACAATCCACCATGATAGTGAAGACCTCATTCATCAAGAAGCAATTAAATCAATGCAAGCAGTTGATAATTTTATATTTTTTGGTTGCGTTTAAACATAGCAACAATTTTACATATTAGTTTTGGGTTTAATGTTACTCATCGTAACTAAGTGACTATGGAAATGTGACATATCAAAGTACACATCAATTTACTAAAGTTCTTGTTTCTAAATATACAAGATTGCATACATTTACGATGAATACTAGCAAAGCCAACTTCTTATTGAATAACGAATTTCACATTTACGAATCACAAGCAGCCAATTTTCAACTTTTAAAGTTGCAGTTACCCCAAACGCAACAATAGGAAACGGATAGAATCTACCATAGTTTTCTATTAAACTACGATAAATCTCTCGAAATGATCTCTCAAAGAGGCAGAGTACAAAAGACTACAATTCAATGGATGCCTAACAAATGACCTAACCTTCCCTACTAATACTCTAATACATCATAAAAGCCCAATACACTTAAAATAGCAATTAACTAATAATAATAATATTCCTAAACTCCATGGGCCGGATCGTATCAAAAACTTTCATAAGTATGTATGTCATGATACCACTGAAAATCTAGTAAAAATGACATGTCACCTGTCATAGACAAAGACCGCAACATCACATCCAGCCAAACACTCTTCTTTCGAAAGAAATTTCTGGACACCATCTTCAGGCATCTCTCTCAATATAAGTGTCTTCTGGCATCCCTAATAATGTAAACAGTACAATAAATGTGCTAAGAAAGCCAAATAGATTCAGATTTTAGGAGTATGAAAACTATATTATATAAGGTAAATAATGTAAATTCCTTTTTTTTAAAACAAGGGTAACCACGTCCGTCCCTAGGCCAGCCACCGGGAGACATCGAAGGAGTAATGTCACAGGTGAGTCTCGAACTTGAGACCTTGAAGGGAGCATACCTTCAAAACCCAAGTTTTCAACCACTGTGCCACCCCTTGGGGGCGGTAAATAATGTAAATTTCAATATAAGGAAAGCACTTAACTTTATATTTCAGTTTCAGCTAAATTTCAGCTGTGAAACTTACAAAATGTGGATCTGTTTCTTTCTTTCTTTTTTTATCTTATGACAGAGGATGATAATGAGAGCACAAAATCATATGAAAACACATTGCAATTACCTGAACACTTTCAAGCATATTCATTACATAACTATCTTCAGTTGTTGAGCTATAGTTTTTTGAAAAAGGCCTGTAATGAGAGTAAAAATACATAAAAAAGAGAAAATTAATTTGAAGATGGTAATAATGAAGTTATTTAAACCAGTTGTGCAATAAAGCTGATTGGGCAAAGGCATTAGTGAAGCCATCGTTAAGAAGTGATAAGTAAAGGAATGAGACCTTCGAATTAGAGTA
Source organism: Sicyos baderoa (assembly GCA_037832685.1). Lineage (NCBI taxonomy): Eukaryota > Viridiplantae > Streptophyta > Magnoliopsida > Cucurbitales > Cucurbitaceae > Sicyos > Sicyos baderoa. Next base: position 3,374,616 of record JBBMEF010000023.1, read on the forward strand.
TTCAATAGAGCAGATTTTCCAGCCTTTTTAGGACCAAAAACAAAGCATTGAAACACGTTCCTTTCTGTTTTTTTCTTTTTTCGATCATCCAATCTTCTCCGAGTAACACGGAGTGCTTTAGCTGGATCACCACCATATCCAATGTATATTAAATTTGCCAAACTACTTGGAGGATTCAATATTGTCATCAAAGCCCACTGCAGTCACATAATAGAGTTATTGTTGTCATAATAGATCAATATTTTTTTTATAAAAAACAAAAATATCATTTCATTAAACAAATGAAGCACATCAAGTTGGGAGACATAACCTCTTCAAACTATCAGGAGTTTATTTTAAACAATAAATTTATTGTTGGAATGAGATTACAGAAGATTGGGAAAGATATCTAAATCACATGGCCAGGCCATCTACCAAGAATATTAAAATCCAACAAGTTATTTGTTAATCAAATAAATTTATTGTTTTGCTTTAGGTTTTCATGGTTGCCACGTTCTTACAAGTTATGATCATTTACATACAAAACGACAGTACTCATATTTAAATAACATTTAGGAATGGTTAATGTAGAAAAATAGCTCCCATTAACATACCTGCGATAGAAACCCACTGAGAGTTAAATTTCCAAGAGTAGTTCTCTCTGCAGAATCCTTGTAAGGAGGCTCATCCCAAGGACTGATTTAAACAACCAAAGTAATATGAAATGAGAAAATAATAGTAAGAACAGTTAAATATTAATAATATAGGCACATATTTGTGAAATAAATTATTTCAATGGAAACCCATAAGATTCATGAATAAATAGTTTGACAATTGCTATAAAATGTTAATTGAGAATAGTCTTGTGATAACCTTTCATAAAAATATGAAGATTTTTAATTCTAAGATGGAACTAGTATTTTGTTTGAAATAAAAAATGCACATTCAATCGCATGCTATGTCCAGGATGAAAGATGAATCTGTTCACAAAGTTGGAAGACCAATGGAGGGCATGCCAATAACTTAATGCAAGTAACATTTAAATGGATGGTATGTACATGAGAAAATGTGTCTAGAGTAACTAAGTTTACCTTTCTGGAGCAGTACTGAACAGCTCCTCGAGCTCTATTGGACGCAGGGCTCCATCCTAGCAATCCCAACCAAATACATTTTGAGGTTCAGTTAAGGAAAGTTCTCACCGTTGAACAGCCTAAACTATCAAATAACACTGCAGTAGTAAAGAAAATGGTGCAAGAAAATCTTAGGGTAGGCGAATACACACATTATCCGTGTCAAACAATTGGAACACACCACGCAAGAAATCCAAAGCTTCATTTGACAGCTCCATGCTCTAATAACAAGTAACAATAACTTTCAGTTAGTACTTTATACACAAACATCTATTTGAGTAAATTGTAACGAAAGAAAAAAAAACATTATAGTTACCATACTGGAAAATTCAAATGCGACTAAAATGATACATTATTGAATTGTGGATTAATAAGCAATCCTATTGATGGTGTCTGTGTTTTTTCTTTTTTTAGTGCTAACCAACTCAAAATTAGTCATTATTCATTTGTTTTAAACAACATTTTTATGAAAAACAACAACTCCATTCTTTTTGAAAATCAGGAAATCAGAGGTTTGCTCCACTATACCCGGGTAACCACTATACCCGGGTAACCACGTCCGCCCTAGGTCAGGCACCGGGAGACATCAAAAGAATGGAGACACGAGAGGTTTCTAAAAATTAGTTTCACAGGTGAGTCTCAAACTTGGAACCTTGAGGAGAACACACTTTCAAAACTCAAGCCTTCGACCCTCGTACCACCCCTTAAAGACAAAAACTATGACTATTGAAAAGAAGAGGGAGCAGAACGCAAAGACTAAAGAGAAAAAGAGTTACATTCCAGTAAAACAGGCCAACAAGAGGCACCCCAGTCTTTGTTCATGAAGAATAGAGAGTAATTACAAAAATTCAGCACTCTGACCAGAGGTTTTATTAAGAGACAAAGGTAGGAAGGGAGCTGCTTGAGGAAAGAAACCTCACAAAAAGAAAATGACCCAACCCATCCAAAAGGTACAACTAGAGGGTATTATAAAGATACAATTCAAGAACCCCAAATTTCCATAATTAAAATCTATAAGATCTGAGGACAGGACGGCCAAATAGATATGCTATACCCCATAGGCAATGCAATTCTCTTTTTAACAAGAAACAAGATTTTTCGTCGATATATTGAAAAGAGAATAATATTCTAAGGTACAAACTCTACAGGGGAGTGAACAGAAATAACAAAGAACAATTCTAACTAAGAGAAATTAAAAAAAAAAAAAAAATACCCCATGGTGGCCACCTATCTAGGAATTGATTTCCTACAGGTTTTCTTGGCATCCAAATGCTGTAGAGTCAGGCGGTATGTCCCGTGACATTAGTCGAGGTGCGCGAAAGCTGGCCCGGACAGTCACGGATATCAAAAAAAAAATTAATATATATATAAAGAAAAAACTGGAGAGAGAGAGAGAGAAAGGGGTCTCCTTGTTGAGTTGTAGTGAACTCGGACTCTTGGAGGTTTCTTTTAAAGGCAATTCTTTAGAATACAATTGGTAAGCAACAACACTTTTCAAGAACATAATGAGATAATTGAGAATAATCGATGTTCTTTTTCCTATTTCTTTTTGTTTTATACCTGATCAGGAGCTTGCTTAGATGGGACTGGAAGATAATCTCCACTCAAATTTAAATCATCATCGTAGCCGAATTTCCTCAACACTGCCCAAGTAGTCTCAAGGCGGCCTTTTTCTATGAACAGAGCATGAAGGAATAGGAACCCAGGAAGGGTAAGACCACGATCATTGACTCCAGTTGGTAAGTTCTCTTGCACGATTCTTTTAACGCCCACAATTTCAGCATGCTGCAATGGAGCATTGAAGCACATAACCTGTTTAATAGGTAAAAGATGTTAGCTTCAACAAAAAAAAAAAGAAAAAAAAAAGGAGAAACTGCAATAAAACCACCGGAGGGAAAATGGGAAATTCTTTTGAGAGACTGGAGATGTGACCTGAAATTCATTCAGCTCTTGATCACTAAGGGCACCATCCAGGTCACGATCACAAAGAGTAAATATCCGTCTCAAAGCATTCTTGCATCTGGGTTTCAAACTTTGTCTTTCTAAATCAAACAATGGTGCTGTTGGATGAAGCACTGCCCTTTGAGCATAATAAAAAACTTCCGGCACCTGTGGATGAGTAGTTCAGAGTTTCAAGATTCAAATTCACCAGGTACAACTACAAACCTGGAAAGCACAATATGCCTTTGATTGACAAAGAAGTTTAAGCACAGTGAGATGCTTTAAATTATTCTACAATAGACAAGGATAACACAAAAAAGAAAACAAAAATGATAGGGAGTGTGGTTGATAAGTTCCTTCGCTCTTCTATAATTTCAACGATTGTTTAACTTTTTACTAATTGAACTTTCTTTCACAAAATTGGACATTATGATTAAAAAAACGCTGCAGCGAACATTGAAATAAAATGGAAGAAGAAATTCCATGAATTTCATTACAAATAGAAATAGAATTAAGGTCCAACTTACTATTTTCTTGGGTAAGAAACAAGATAATAAGCTAAATTAATGTAGCATCATTAATTGAACCATAAGAAATTGATGGTGGTTAAATCTAAGAACAACATGAAAAGAAAAGAAGAAGAAAACAAGCGATCGTGCAAGTTGAAGATATGCTCAGAATCACCTTGTTATTTTTTTTGAAACAAGGGTAACCACGCCTGTCCCTAGTCCAGGCACCGGGAGACATCGAAGGAATGAAGACACGGGAGGTGTCTACAAATTAATGTCACAGGTGAGTTTCGAACCTGGAACCTTGAAGGGAGCACACCTTCAAAGTCCAAGTCTTCAACCAACTGCGCCCCCCTGGGGAACCAGAATCACCTTCTTATTATCTTTCGTAAATGAGATACAAGAGATATGCTCCTTATATAGAAGAGCTACTTGAGAAATTAAACTAACTAACAGTTTAACTAATCTAACAATAGGAACTATACAAGTAGTTGTACATAACAAACACCAAGCTAAGATTTATACACTAACAAAAATTCCTAAAGTTTTTTTAACAAGATACAAATGTTTCATAGATGGATTGTTTTTTTTCTTTTTTTGATATTTGTGAGTGTCTAGGCCAGTTTACGTGTGGTGTACCTCGACTATTCATGGGACATATCCTCTAACCCTACAACATCTGAATGTCAAAAAAAATCATAGAAAATTAATTGCCAAGTAAATGGCAACCATGAATTGAACTCATCACCTCTTAGTTACTTGAGGCCCTTCAAAACTCCTAAAAACTAACTAAAGCTCACTTTTCAACTAAAAACTAAATTTAAAACCATCATGGAGTGACTCAATTGGTCGAAGTGGGTCTTGGGGTGCATAAGGTGATGGGTTCAATCCATGGTGGCCACCTACCTAGGAATTAATTTTCTACGGGTTTCTTTGGCATCCAAATGTCGTAGGATCAGGCGGTATGTCCCGTGACATTAGTCGAGGTGCGCGAAAGCTGACCTGGACAGTCACAGATATCAAAAACAAAAAAACTAAATTTAAAAAAAAAAAACAAAACAAAACAAAAAAGCTGGAAACAGAATAAATAAATCAGCTACTAGAACTAGTAGCTTCTCAAATACCTGAACTAGTGTCGCTGCAGAGCATTCTATGCAAGTTTCAATCTCCCTAAACTGTTTCATAATCGGTGCCACAATATCTTCCATGCTCATTGGTTGGTGTTCATCCCGCAAATCTAGCTTGCAACCAACCAGAATAACAGGTGCCTTCACTTCCAACTGGCGCAGCTCATTAAGCCAGTACGAGGTCAAACGAGTAAGTGTCATCGGTTGATCACATGCATACGTCAATAACACTGCATCCGCACGCTTCAATTCTTCATGGAGCTTAGATTTGTTGTCCGTGCTAAAAATTGATAGATCATGAGGAATTAAGCAAAAATAAATTGCAACAAGAAACGGGAATGGCTACGCATGGGAGAAATAAACTAGGATAGAATACCACCGTGAAAATGAAATTTTGAGAAAGGAAAAATGGATGTCATTAAATACTAACACAAAACTGAAAAACATATACAAATTTATATCACAACATTTGAATCAATGAGAAGTCACCAATACAATAATATTTTTTATATATTTTATTAGATAACATGAGGTTCTATCTCAAACTCAATTGGCAATAAGAGTAATGGTTCATATATCCTATAAATGTTGTGACATCCTGTCATTTTTCGAATGTGAGAACTTCAATCTGACCTCTCAAGATAGTGACTCTTTAGACTCATCAATTTTCATTAGTCCCAATTTCCTTTTTTTCAACCAAATACTTATTTAGGCTTAATAGTCTTAAGAGATGATATTCTCCATTAATTGTGGCTTGTGTTAGTTTATCCCCATGGTTACATTAAGTAACTCTAGTTACGACCTTTGTATTAGTTATTCTAACTCATGTTAAGTTACCGTTGTAACCACTTTAGCTAAACACGTGTAATTTAAGCTTCCTCGGAATTGGTAAATGATAAGTCATTTTTTCTACTTCACCCTTTGCTTCTTGCTCTCATCTTCTCTCTGTCCAAAGTGTACCTTTTTCCTTTCTTTACAAGATAACATTGTACTGCCATCAGAAGAAATTTCATAACGCTTTGATAAAGCTTGTTGGTCTAATAGCCTGAAATAAAAAGATCCATGGAGTCCGATACTGAAGGAAAAGGTGAACCCAATCTGGAATCAAGAAACAACATGAAAAAATCTTCTCATTGTCTTGGAGGAAGCGCTTCGATCATCAAACTAACGGAATCAATTTTTTTGGCGTGGAAATTTCAAGTTTCTTTAGCAATCAAAGGATATGGCTTAGAAGATCATATCAACGATCAAATAGAGATCCAAGCAGAGTTTCTTGAAGAAGATTCATCTTTCTTTTATATTCGTGACTGTCCGGGCCAGCTTTCACGCACCTTGACTAATGTCACGGGACATACCGCCCGACCCTACAACATTTGGATGTCAAGGAAATCCGTAGGAAATTAACTCCTAGGTAGGTGGCCACCATGGATTGAACCCATCATCTTATGCACCCCAAGGCCTTCTTTGACCAATTGAGCCACTCAATGATGGTTTCTGAAGAAGATTCATCTAAAGATAAGTCTCAAAAAATACCTAATCCCTTGTTAACGAAATGGGTTAATCAAGATAATCTTCTCTCATCTTGGCTTTTAGGAACCAAGTCTTGAAGAAAAACTTGTATAAACATTTCTCTTTGAAAGACCTTGGTGTTTAAGTGAAAAGGACAGTTTCTTGTTTTTTTTTTATAGGAAACGATGAACTTTCATTGATAATATGAATAGTTACACAAAAAAGACAAGTAAGATTTAAAAAAAGTCATGCCAATGATGTAAAAGCGTATTAAAACTATAGTCTTTAAATGGCAAGGTTTTATGGGCCCATGACATAGCCAAA
>JBBMEF010000023.1:3381234-3418208 GCA_037832685.1 Sicyos baderoa
CCATCTTTTCCCCTCCAAAGATAGTTTCTAAATAATTTTTCAATTTCCTTGGTGACTTTAGTGGGAGCTAAAAAGAGAGATAAATAGTAAGTAGGAACATTAGCAAGAGTAGCTTGTATAAGAGTTAATCTACCACCTTTGGAAACATGAGAGGATCCCCAGTTTTGTAAACGGTTCTCAATCTTCTCAATGACAGGATTCCAAAACCCAACAGACTTTGAGTTGCCATGGAGGGGAAGACCCAAATAAGTGGTGGGCCAACTGCCGATCTTAAATCCGTAAGGATCTGCAAACTTTTTTGATTGAATAGGATCAATATTGATGGTGAGGAATTCAGTCTTCTGACAGTTTATATTCAATCCCGATGTCCTTTCAAAAGCTTTGACAATATTAAGCATGTTACTCAGAGAATCAGCTTTTGGATGTTACTAAAAGGACAGTTTCTTGTGGTCTTGTACTTTCTCAAACTCAATATGTACATGAACTCCTCGACAAAGCTCACCTCCTTGAAGCGAATCTGGTTGCCTCCCCAATGATCAGCACAAGCATTCTATCTTCAAGGGATGGAGTATCTATTACGAATGCGACTTAATATCGTAGCCTTGTTGGGGGACTTCAATATGTCATACTCACATGCCATGAACTGGCATACTGAGTTAATAAACCAGTTAATGCGAAATCCAACATCTGCACATTGGCTTGCCGTCAAAAGAATCTTACACTATCTCAAATGTACAAGCTTTTTTGGTTTGTCTTGATTCCTTTTCTTTGGGTTATTCAGATGCCGATTGGGTTGCTAGTCCAAATGATAAAAGGTCTACCTACAGTCATTGTGCATTGTTTAGAGGTCACTTGATCGCTTGGGGAGCAAAGAAACAACATATCATATCTCGATCCAGCTCCAAAGCTTAATTTTGTGCCATTGCCATTGCTGCAACTGAACTTACTTGGATCAAGAATCTGCCTAGAGAGCTCAACATCATGTCCTCTTCACCTCCCGTTCTATGATGCGATAACTTGGGAGCAATTCATCTAAGTGTCGATCCAGTGTTGCATCCATGTTGAGTTGGACATTTTATTTCATTTTTGATTTGGTCCTCATAGGAAACTTGTTGTCCAACATCTTCAAGCTTCAACTCAAATAACATATATCTTTACTAAGCCACTAGCTACAAAAGCTTTACATGCTCTTCAGGACAAGCGGAATGTTGTTGATTCTACCACCATTAGCTTGCAGGGGGGTCTTAACTCTTAAGAGATGATATTCTGTATTAATTGTGGCTTGTATTAGTTCATCCCCATGGTTACTTTAAGTAACTCTTGTTAAGACTTTTGTATTAGTTATTCTAACCCATATTAAGTTACCAATATAATCACTTTAGCTAGACACGTGTATTTAAGCTTCTTCTAGATAGGTGAATGATAAGTCATTTTTTTCTACTTTACTCTTTGCTTCTTTCTCTCATCTTCTCTCTGTCCAAAGTGAACCTTTTTCCTTTCTTTACAATATAAGAGTGTACATCAGGAGACAACATAAGATTCCATCTCAAAACCAATTACCAAAAAGTAGCTCATATATCTTATAATTGTTTGATATTTTCGTTTCCACACATTTGACCTTGAAAATGAATTTGAGGAAAGAAAAAATGTCGGTTGTATTAAACATTAGCACTCCATAAAACTTAAAAAAACAAAAGGATCCCTTATCAAATATGACATTCGAAACACTTACACTACACATTCTCAAGCATAATGAGGACAAATTTCGTGAAAAGAAAGAAAAAATGAAGTTAGATTAAAGACTGACACAACCTAAAACTTTTCTTTTTTTTTTTATATCCGTGACTGTGCAGGCCAGCTTTTGCGCACCTCCACTAATGTCACGGGACATACCGTCTGACCCTACAACATTTGGATGCCAAGGAAACCCGTAAGAAATTAATTAAATTAATTCCTAGGTAGGTGGCCACCATGGGGATTGAACCCATCACCTTATGCACCCCAAGGCCCCCTTTGACACAACCTAAAACTAAAAAACACATACGGATCCATATCAAATATGAAATTCAAATCACTCGTAATCCACAACCACGCAACGTTCGTCGAGTAAAACGTCGAATGCAAATCTTAAGGAAATCAAAAAACGAGGAGTTACATTAAACACTAGCACTCCCTAAAGCTGAAGAACACAAACGAATCCGTACAAAATATGACATTCAAATCACTCTGCAATTACAAAATACACAAGCATTCTCTCGCTGAGCCGAAGAACGGAAATTTCGAGCAACTAAGTTACATTAAACACACCAGCACATCCTAAAACTGAAAAACACAAACGAATCCAGTGCAAACAAAACGGCATTCAAATGATTCAGAGATCACAGATACGCAAAGCGCCATACCTAGAAGAGGAGTCAATAATGGTGAGGGGGACGCCTTCGGGGTAGAAATCGGCGGGGAGATGCGTCGGAGGAAGCACGGCGGGAACGGAGTCGGGGAATGATTCGGAGGCGGCGGCGGCAATCAAGCTGGATTTCCCGGTGGCTCGATCGCCGGCGATCACGATTCGGACGCTGGTGCGGGCGCCGGTCTTGGGTGCCATTGGAACAGCGAGAGAGGAATTAGTTCGTTGGGAACATAAAGATTTGACTAAAATGCGTTTTTAAGGCAAATGCGCTGTGTGTTTTGCGAATATATTTTTGCTCATTTTAAATTCAACCCAAATCCCTTTAAACTAATTCAAATGTCAATAATTAAATACAAAGTCCAAATTCAAGTTTTATTTTTGGATTGGGTTAAGGGTTCATCCATACATTACAAATATATATATTTTAATTAAATTAGTCCTATTTTATAGGTAAATAATTATCATATCAAGTTAATGAAATGTTTTCAAAAATAAAATTTAATGAAATTATATAAATATTCAATATGCAAAACAAATAAATAATTAAAATAACAAAAATAGATTAATAATTCAACATCTTTAAAACAAATAGATAATTAAAATCAACAAAAAAAAAAAAAAAAAATATATATATATATATATATAGTATATATTTTTATCATGATTATTATATTTTTTTTTTGAAACAAGGTAACCACGCCCGTCCCTAGGCCAGACACCGGAGATTTGAATATCTCTAACACAAATTTGGGGGGAGGGGACCAACATACCAGTTAAAAGTTAAATACCAACTTTAATATTGAACTTGTGATTGTGGGTTGAAATAGATTACCATCAAGTAAGATAATCATCGCGTCATCGACTCATTCGATTTATTCATTATTCTAGAACCAGTTTGATAATCATTTACCAAGTTTCATATCTTTATATAATATTTTTTGGTTTTTGAAATTTAAACCCACTTAAAATCACCTTAAATGTTTATGAACTAAAATAAAACAACCTTCAAAAGTTAAAGGTCTAATTTCAAAACTCGACACACTGAACCACAATGCTCCGCTCCCTTAGACCATTTCTAGCGACGGCGGCCGCCGATATTCCGGCGAAGCCACCGCGACGGCGGCGGCGGAGAACAACGCTGCACCAGAAGGCGGCTCCGACACAGGCGGCGGCGGTGGTCGAGACACGCTTGGGCGAAGGCTCATGAGCCTTGCGTTCCCCAAACGCAGCGCCGTGATCGCCATTCAGAAATGGAAAGAAGAGGGCCACACTGTTCGCAAGTACGAGCTCAATCGCATCGTTCGGGAGCTTCGCAAGCTCAAGCGTTACAAGCACGCCCTCGAGGTATTTGATTTCGTTTTTCATTATGTGTTTGTATTGATTCTGTGGCCTCAAGGAACTTGTCTTCTACTTGAGCTATGAATTTAATTAGGATGTACATGGATTGGGCTAATACGAAACTGAACTGAAAACAATCTGGAAACGATGAAACTAAAGCAAAATTTAACATTGAGATGAAAACCGATGACCGAATGAAAATCGAACTTAGGGTTTTGTCTTTAATTGGACATCGATTCGGTTCATTTTTTTGAGAACCAAATGGTTCGAACCATCATGTAGCTCAATTGGTCAAAGAGAGTATTGGGGTATATAAGGTGATATATTCAATCCATGTGGCCACCTACCTAGGAATTAATTTTCTACATATTTCCTTGGCATCCAAATGGTGTAGGGTAAAGCGGTATGTCCTCTGACACTAGTCTAGGTGCGTGGAAGCTGGCATCGACAGTCATGTATTAAAAAAAAAAACAAAAAAAAAAACCAAATGGTTCGATTTTGTTGTCAGTTTGGCCCAAAATCGATCAAAGCCGAAGTGAAATCACCCCTACTTCCACATATTTAATTTGTGTCTATGATTACATTATAGTTTTTAAAAACGAAAATAATTGTATTTTAGGTTTTATCCAACTATAAAGACTAAATTATAGTTTTTAAAATTCTAGTGATTAAATTCTAACTTTTTACGAACAATATGACTAAACTCTAGCTTTTAAATTTATAGGGACTAAACTAAATTCTAACTTTGTTCAAGTGAGACTAAATTTGTAATTCATCCAAATATATATATATATAGAATTCTCTAATCTGAAGATTGGCTTTCAGTAATCTATTTCGAACTCCACTGTACAGGTATGTGAATGGATGACATTACAGAAAGATATGAAGCTACTACCTGGTGAGTCGTGACTATGCAGTTCATCTAATACATGACCTTTTGCTCTGATATTAATACATGACCTTTTACTCATGTATTCAAACCACCTTTGTCAAGTCGTTTCATTAATAGATGAATAAAATTCTGACTTGGTCTTTTACCTTTTGTTCATAACCTCTAATAACCATAAAACTTTGATCTGAAGATGGCCGGATTGAGGGCTTTAAAGTGGGATCTCCTGAGGATCATTGTTCGATTTAAAAGAGAATGAATTTCTATCCATTGGCCTCTCACAATCTGAGACTGCCCTGTTAGCTGCCCCTTATGATTTTAAGTTGGGAACTTGGCATGCCATCTATCTTGGTCTTCCTCTCAATGGAAACTATAAACTGATTAGTTTCTGGATGCATGCCATTGAAAAGATTGAAAAGAGGCTGCATAACTGGGGGTTTACCAACATCTCCAAAGGAGGCCGACTAACCTTCATTAATGTCACACTTAGTAATCTTCCTGTTTACTACTTGTCATTGTTCAAAGCTTCGTCCAAGGTTATTCATCTCATTGAAAATACTTATAGGAACTATCTTTGGAGGGGCAACAAGGGTAATGCTGCTAGTCACCTTGTTAGGTGGAACACGGTTAAAAAGCCTCTTGAACAAGGGGGCCTTGGTATCCCGGACATTAAAATAAAAAATGATGCATTGCTTGCTAAATGGACTTGGAGGTTTGCGAAGGAAAAATCTGCTTTGTGGAGGATTATCATTCAGAAAAAATTTGGGTTATCTGATAACCCTAACTTCCCTGGAAAGAGGAATTTACACTTATCCAAAGGGCCATGAAAATCTATTTACAAGGCCAATAATCTTATTATTAAAAACATTGCGCATAAAGTTGGGAATGGCAAATCCACGTTGTTTTGGGAGGATAAGGGTTTAGGGTTTAAGGTTTAGGGTTTTTGGATGGGCACCCTTTTAAAAACACAACAGAGCTGATTAGAAAATTCTTTTGGGCCAGTTCCAACTCCAACAGTATCTCACACATGGTCCGGTGGAACACAACCGCAAAAGCCAAACATTTGGGAGGATTGGGCATTGGTGAATTTCACCTCAAAAACTCGGCTCTACTTGCCAAATGGGGATGGAGATTTCATAAGGAGCCTAATGCCTTATGGAGCCAAGTTATTGCTAGTATTCATGGCTGCAACTTTGATAGCTGGAGTCTTACTCGGAAGAACTCTTCTAGTTTGAAAAGCCCTTGGGTAAGCATTGTTAAAGAATGGGCAAAATTCTCAATGGTACTTACTTTGATCATTGGCAATGGTGAAAAGAGTCTCTTTTGGCATGATCTTTGGATTGGTCACTCCACTCTCAAAGAGGCTTTTCCCGGCTTATTTGCCCTTTCCTCTAACCCAAATGGAAGAATCTCTTCTTTTTGGGATAGTGTTACTCTATCATGGCAAATTGCCTTTCGAAGAATGCTAAAGATAATGAAGTGCCTATCTTCTCCAATCTTATCCTTTTATTATCATCTAAAAGAGTTGATGCTGCCGCTGATCGGATATCATGGACACTTGAAGCCTTGGGTTCTTTTTCAGTTAAATCAGCTACCGCACACTTGGGATCCAATGTTCCTTTGGACAAAGATTTGTTCAAAGTTCTTTGGAAATCGAAATGTCCTAGGAAGATAAATGTCTTTCTTTGGATTCCATTGAATGGGAGATTGAATACTGCCGAAGTTCTCCAAAGGAAACTTTCAAAGCATGTTTTGCAGCCATCTATTTCACTATTTGCCACCTATGTTTCCAAGCCCCCGAAGATTGTTTCCATATTCTCTTCACTTGCCCATTCTCAAGTAATTGCTGGATTAGTCTTTTTGCTTCCTTCAATTTATCTTGGGCCTTTGCAGATAGTACGAAGAGAAACATTCATCAGCTCATTATTGGTCCTTTGCTTCGAAAAAAACTCAGATTCCTTTGGACCAATGCTGTTAAATGTCTCCTTTACAAATTAAGGTGGGAAAGAAATCAGCGCATTTTTTAAGAGAAGCAGCTACCATGGCTCTCCCGCCTTGACTCCGTTCGAATGCACGTCTCAACTTGGGCATCATCATCCTCAAAAGCCTTCGACGGCCTTTCAATCCAAGACATCTACTCACTTTGGGCTGATCTTGATTAATGCCTATTTGCCATGTTTATTTGTTACTGTTTTTGAACTTTCATGTTCTTTGTTTCTTTGTTTTTCTCATTCTGTTTCTACACCATCACCCTTCATGATTGGTTGTTCTTAATTTGTTGGTGTTTTGTTTCCCATGTAACCGTGTTCATTTTTTCAATGAATATATTGTTTCTGTTTCAAAAATAAAAACACAACAGAGATTCTATGGACAAATTTTATCTACGCTTTTTTCTAGAAATGGTGGGAAGAACGAAATAATCGGATTTTTAATGACACATCAAAATCTATCAACTCTCTCTTAGAGGACACTACTCATACTTGAATTTTTTGGAGTCATAGGCTTCCTACTTTTTGTAACTATGATCTTACTTTTTTATTCGCACATTAACAACATATTTTGTAACAGACTTTATCATCCTTTTCATTTATCAATGGAGTTGTCTCGTTTCTCATAAAAAAAAAAAAAGATGGCCTTGAATAATTTTTTTCTTGAACTCTTCCACTATGCAGGTATGTGAGTGGATGGCATTACAGGAAGATATAAAGTTGCTACCCGGTGACTATGCAGTTCAACTGGATTTGATTGCAAAAATCCGTGGCCTGAATAACGCAGAAAAGTTTTTCGAAGATCTTCCCGATCAAATGAGAGGTCAATCTGTCTGCACATCTCTTCTTCATGCATATGTGCAGAAGAATCTATCTGAAAAGGCTGAGGCTGTGATGGAAAAAATGTCTGAATGTGGTTTTTTGAAATGTCCTCTTTCTTTCAACCACATGCTATCTCTTCACATCTCAAACAAGCAACTAGAGAAGGTTCCTGCTCTGGTTGAAGAATTAAAGAAGAACACGAAACCAGATGTCGTAACGTACAATCTTTTGTTGAAGGTTTGCGCTTTGCAAAATGATGTTGAAGCTGCAGAAAACATTTTCCTTGAAATGAAGAATACACAAATTGGACCGGATTGGTTATCATTTAGCACATTAGCTAACTTGTATTCCAAAAAACAACTCACTGAAAAAGCAGCATCTACTTTGTAGGAGATGGAGAAAATGGCATGTAAAAGAAACAGAATTTCATTTTCATCTCTTCTTAGCCTATATACCAATTTGGGAGATAAGGATGGAGTTTGCAGGATATGGAAAAAGATGAAGTCATTATTTCGCAAGATGAATGATCATGAGTACATTTGCATGATATCATCTCTTGTGAAATTCGACAGCCTAAAGGAAGTTGGGGAACTCTATACCGAATGGGAGTCGGTTTCTGGAACAGGCGATACTCGGGTTCCGAACATATTACTTGCAGGATATATCAACAAAAACCAAGTGGAGCGGATGTCGCGAAAAAGAATCGTTCCAACTTACACCACTTGGGAGCTCCATTTTTTTTTTTATGAGAAACAAACTTTCATTGATTAATGAATTGTAACCGAGAGATCATAATGATTTACAAGAGTTGTTGCCAGTGTGCAAATAAAAAACTAAGGTCATAGTTACAAAAAGGTGGAAGCCTATGACTCCAAAAAATTCCGAGATGTATAGTATCTTCAAAAAGAGCGTTGATAGATTTAGATGTGTCGTTAAAGATCCGATTGTTTCTTTCGTTCCACCACTTCTAGAAAAAAGCATAAATGATATTTGTCCATAGAGTTTCTTTTGTGTTTCTGAAAGGATGCCCATCCAATACGCCACAAAGGAGAGAAGAAAGATCCAATGGCCGAACAAAGGACCATCCGAAGGTGCCCGAAATGTAAGTCCAGAAACATTCAGCCCAATAACAATGATTAAAAATATGCTCCTGTGTGTCGGCACCACGATAACAGAGGTTACAACAACTTGGTGATAAAGCAATAAATGGCAGCTTCTTTTGAATCACCTCGCTAGTATTGATAGCTCTATGGCTGATCTCCAACCAAAAACTTTACTTTTTTAGGTTGGTGTCCTTTCCAAAGCTTTAAATAAAACCGACCATTATCCCTAGAGATAGGATAAGCCTCAACATTGATGGGGTTGATAAGGGATTTGGTGGAGAAGGTTCCGGTGTTGTCCAGTCCCCAAACCACTTGGGAGCTCCTCACGTGGGGTTATTTGAAAGAGGATCAGATGAAGAAAGTGCTACATTTCTTCAAGAATGCTGTTTGTAGTGTGAAGAATTGGAATAGGAATGACCGGTTGGTTAAAGGCGTTTGTCAGCCTCGAGGAGCAGGGTAACATCGAAGGCGTCGAGCGGTTATTGATTATTCTTAGGAATGTTGGTCGTGTGGATACTGCGACATATAATTCTCTATTGCGGACCTATGCAAAAGCCGGTAAAATGCCACTCATTGTTGCTGAAAGAATGGAAAAGGACAATGTTCAGTTGAATGAAGAAACTCATGAGCTTCTAAAGTTGACCAGCAAGATGTGTGTTAGTGAAGTTTCAAGCTCTTTTTACTACGAAACTCAAAAAAACCATCAAAATTGATCGAACCAACTGAATTCAATAAGTTTGAAGTATAATCTTTGGTTGGTTTGGAAATAGCTTATCAATTTTGCTTTGATAGATGTTGGTGGTTCATTCGGTTAAGGTGGTTGGTTTTGTCAGTTTAAGTCAAGAACCGGTTCAGCCTTTCTTTCAGTTTTCGTTAAATCGATACGTTGGTTGGACGTTTGCCGAAAATCTGACCCTAACCGACTACCACTCGCTTCCTCATACTCTATCGGTTTACACTCTGCTTGTTAATATTTGGAGTGACTCTATGAAGTGTGTGTAAGCTGGTCGAGATATTAGTACTTATTGCTATGTTGGCAGATGAATTGGGCATTTACAATTAACTGACTTCACAAGCTGCTTATAGATTATCACAGCAAAAATGGGTCTCCCCAATAAAATAAACAAAATTTTGAACCTCGGATACAACCAAATTTTAAGCTTCTATAAAATTCATCTTAATTAAATTCACGTTCAATATCATTTAAGCACTCAAGACACTTATAATTATGTATTTACCGAGTGACGAATGAAATATGTCAACATAAACTTTTACAACAACAAATTAAAATGTTTGAAATAAATAGGGTTGGTGTTCAATTTTAAAACAACGTTGCTCAGACTTGGTCAACATTTTATCTTGAACTTTAAAAGTTCATTAATTAAAATGAAACACACTTAAATGTTTATGAACTAAAATACAATAAATTTGAAAAGTTAAGTCCCATTTAATAATCATTTTATTTATATTTTTTTATTTTTTTGTTTTAAAAAGAAAATTATAAATGTATGATACAAATTTTAAACTAATATAAAAGAAGGATAAAAATCATGAGTGAAGAACAAAGTTTAGAGATGACTAGAGTGAACTTTTTTGAGATTGGCTTGTCTTTTCAAACATTTCAACACTCATATTTATAGTACTACGAATGAGTGAGTTACAAAAATTTACATGGACATCATTATAGCTAAAGAAAATAAATAGATAAAAAATGAATTCGACTTCCTCATAAATTTGGCTTTTGTGAGAACCATTTGAATCAAGTAATGTAGTGATTCAAAGGGTTCTCGATGTCTTAGATGTTAATGTAAATGAACCATAACTATGTAGCCCTATCCCTAATAGATTGACCCCAAAATAGCATATCCAAATTAGAAGAAAACCCATAGAGGCCACAATTGCAGAATTTACACCTTCAAAATTTTGATTTGTTCGCATATGTAAATAAATTGCGAATATGGTCCAAGTAACTTACTTAGTGCTGAGTGGGATGATTATATCGAATGAGTCAATGATGTTGTGGTTTTATTGCTTGATTGTAAATCAATTCAACACCAGTGTCACGGGTTTGATCCCTATAATCAGTATTTGTAATTCTCCTCCTCAACTTATACTTCAAAATAAAAAGAGAATAAAAAAAATATAAAAATATGTTTGATAATGGACAATTGACAAGGGAAGCCTTACAAACACGACAAATAGGTAAGAATTAGTTTTATGATTTATCAACTTCTCCTTGAAAACCTATATCCAAACGAGTTTTTACTAACTTCTCATTTTTACTTTTAAAAATAACTCTCATTTCTTAATCATTCATTTATAACTATTCAATCATTTCTAACCATTCATTTTTAATCATTCATTTTAAATAAATCATTTTTAACCACTCATTTTAGTCATTTCTTTTTTAATTACTAAAAATAACTACTTATTTTAAATCTACATTCAAACAAAGTTTTGACTCTGGTTCCTCTACATTCAAACGAGTTTTTAACTACAACTTTCAATTATTAATTCTTCAATACTACTCCTCAATATAACTCCTAAAACTAAATACTATCTAAATATGTCAAACAAACCGTCCCTACAACTCTTTAACATTTTCAATGTTTGTTTCTCAAATATTTGATTAGGTGGATTGATTCTTTCACCAGTATTAGTGATTCTGTCAAATTTTGTCTAATAAGGGAAACTAAACACCAATTTAAAATGGAGGTCACAAAACTTAACACCAATTTAATAGATGGACTAGTCTTCAACTTTATGTAAATTTACTGAATGGATATGGTTGGTTATCTTAATTGGTACTAATTTATTTCAATATTGTGATCATAGGTTCGAGTTCGAAAATCTATATCGATCCCTCTTTTTCAATATATATATTAAAAGAAAAAACAGATTAAAAAAGTATAGAAATTAAAATAGATGTTCACCCTTAAAATTAGACATTTGAAAGTTGAGAGACTAGAATAAAACAACCAAAATTGTATTGTAACCTTATTTATTTTAATTTTTAGTGCAGTTCACTTATTTCACCGTCGCCCTAATTTCAAAACTTGACACTAAACCACGATGCTCCGCTCCCTTAGACCATTTCTTGCGACGGCCGGCCGCCGATATTCCGGCGAAGCCTCCGCCGCCACTGCACTGGAAAGCGGCTCCGGCACAGGCGGCGGCGGTGGTCGAGACACGCTTGGGCGAAGGCTCATGAGCCTTGCGTTCCCCAAACGCAGCGCCGTGATCGCCATTCAGAAATGGAAAGAAGAGGGCCACACTGTTCGCAAGTACGAGCTCAATCGCATCGTTCGGGAGCTTCGCAAGCTCAAGCGCTACAAGCACGCCCTCGAGGTATTTGATTTCGTTTTTCGTTATTTTTCTATGAAAATTGTGTGTTACATTGATTTTGTAGCCTGAAGGAACTTGTCTTCTACTTGAGCTATGAATTTAATTAGGATGTACATGGATTGGGTTAATACAAAACTGAACTGAAAACAAACTGGAAACGACGAAACCAAAGCAAAATTTAACATCGAGATGAAAACCGATGACCGAATGAAAATCGAACTGAGGGTTTTGTCTTTAATTGGACATTGATTCGGTTCAGTTATTTGTCAGTTTGGCCCAAAATCGATCAAAACCTAAGTTTTTTTTTTTGGATACATATCGGTGGAAGGAGGATAAATACCAATTCTTGGGATTGAATCTGGGATGCTATGGTGTTGAACTGGTTTACAACCAAACAATGAAACCATTGCGCCACTGACCCATTTGATATAAAAACCAAAGTGAAATCACTCCTACTTTCTCATATTTAATTTGCCAATGATTACATACGGAAATGATTGTATTTTAAGTTTTATCCAACTATAAAGACTAAATTCTAGTTTTTAAAATTATAGTGATTGAATTCTAACTTTCTCCGAACAATAGGACTAAACTAAATTCTAACTTTGTTCAAGTGGGACTAAATTTATGATTCATCAATATATATATATATATATATAGAGAGAGAGAGGTGAATAAAATTCTCAAATCTGAAGATTGGCTTTCAGTAATCTATCTGAACTCCACTGTACAGGTATGTGAATGGATGACATTACAGAAAGATATGAAGTTGCTACCTGGTGACTATGCAGTTCATCTGGATTTGATTTCAAAAATCCGCGGCCTGAACAGCGCCGAAAAGTTTTTCGAGGATCTCCCTAAAAAAATGAGGGATCAATCTGCCTGTACAGCGCTTCTTCATGCGTATGTGCAAAATAATCTATCCGAAAAGGCTAAGGCTCTAATGGAGAAAATGTCTGAATGTGGTTTCTTGAAAAGTCCTCTTTCTTTCAACCACATGCTATCACTTCACGTCTCAAACAAGCAACTAGAGAAGGTTCCAGATCTGGTTCAAGAATTAAAGAAGAACACGAAACCGGACGTGGTAACGTACAATCTTTTGTTGAAGGTTTGCACTTTGCAAAATGATGTTGAAGCTGCAGAAAACATTTTCCTCGAGATGAAGAAGACAAAGATCGAACCAGATTGGGTATCGTTCAGCACATTAGCTAACTTGTATTCCAAAAACCAGCTTACTGAAAAAGCAGCATCCACTTTGAAGGAGATGGAGAAAATTGCATCTAAAAACAGGATTTCATTCTCATCTCTTCTCAGCTTATATACCAATTTGGGGGATAAGGATGGAGTTTGCAGGATATGGAAAAAGATGAAGTCGTCTTTTCGCAAGATGAGCGATAGTGAGTATACTTGCATGATAGCATCTCTTGCAAAACTTGACAAGCTTGAGGAAGCTGAGAAACTCTACACCGAATGGGAGTCGGTTTCCGGGACACGTGATACTCGGGTTCCAAATATTTTGCTTGCAGCGTATGTCAACAAAAACCAAATGGAACAAGCTGAGAGTTTCTACGATCGGATGTCGGTAAAAGGAATGGTTCCATCTTACACCACTTGGGAGCTTCTCACATGGGGCTATTTGAAAGAGAACCAGATGGAGAAAGTGCTGCATTTCTTCAAGAATGCTGTTGCCAGTGTAAAGAAATGGAATGCGGACGAGAAGTTGATTAAAGGGGTTTGTAAGAAACTCGAGGAGCAGGGTAACATTGAAGGGGCTGAGCAGTTGCTGATTATTCTTAGAAATGCTGGCCATGTGGATACTGAGATGTATAATTCTCTCTTGCGAACCTATGCAAAAGCTGGTAAAATGCCACTCATTGTTGCTGAAAGAATGGAATTGGACAATGTTCAGTTGAATGAAGAGACTCGGGAGCTTCTCAAGCTGACCGAACTAACCGAAACCAAAAAAACGAACGAAACTGACTGTACTAACTCAATTCCATCAGTTTGAAGTGTACTCTTCGGTTGGTTCGGAAATAGTGTGATAGATTTTGATGGTTCATTTTGGTTTAGGTGGTTGTGGTTGTCTATTAGAGCCAGATCAGATTTAGAGAAGACTCGGTTTCAGCCTCTTTCATTATATTGACCTTAAATCGATATGTTGGTTGACATTGGCCGAAAAGCAACCCGAACTAACCCATTTACACCCGTACTTTTTACTCGTTAATTTTCGGAATTTTCTCGGCTAGGTTGCAGAATCTGAGACGGTTTTCCCTGCTGCAACAACTGTTTTGTGTGCTATCTTAGCTGTGTATGGAAATAAATCAACCATTTACAATCAACTAAAATCATAAGCTGCTTGTGGAGATGATGCTGCCGCGGCAAGATGTTTTGACACACGCCGGTTAGTACAACTTCATTAAACTTTTTCGAAGTTCCCTTAATTCTATATTTTGATCTCAGTTACTTGTTAGGATTGAATTGAATATAGGATGTAACTAATTTTTTAGCCTTCCTAATAAAGTTGGCCGAAAAAGAGGGATTTCATATTTATGAGAGTTTGGTCATCATTTTTGGAGCACATTTTCTGTTCATTTATAGTAATCAAATGCTCGAGTTAGATCATAAATCAATGGATTGGATACCACTTTGATATATATATAAAGTGTGACCATTCGGGCCCTCTGACCCTACAATATTTGGGTGTCAAAGAAATACCGTACAAGAGTCTTGCTGTTCTACCATTGAGTGGAGATCTTGTTAGATTATTATATTTGAGGTAATCAAGATATTGGAATCTTCGGTGTCCGAAATCTCATATGTTTTGAATTATAAATGTCTAACTGCTTTAGATTGTTTGTTTTGTAGCAATATTATTTTATGAATATTTGAGATATTTGGTAATAGTTAGATAACTCTATTTGTTTTTCATATATGTATACTATTTGTTTCTCATATATATATATATTTATATATTTATTTGAATGTATTCAGGGAATACTACAATATAATCAAATAAAAGTGATGCAAAAAAACTATTTCATTTGTTTATATTTTGTTCACATATAAACACGAAATATAATGTCCAAGTGGGCTTAACCTAAAAGGTTGGTGACTTATTTGCTTAGTTGATGTATTGTAGTCTAATTTAACTCCACGGTCATGAGTTCGTAGTATCTATATGTAGTATTTGTGGTCTCCTCTTCAATTTGAACAAAAAAAAACAAAAAACAAAAATTATAACATTAAGGTTCCGGTTGATAACCATTTGGTTTATTGTTTTTTGTTTTTCAAATTTAAGCCTATTTTCTCTCAAATTTCTTACAATTTGTTTCATCATTTCTATCATGTATATATCTTTCCTTAAGAAAGTAGGGGAAGACCAACCAACGTTTAAAAACAAAAAAAAGTAGCTTCCCAAAGTTTGTTTTTGTTTTTAAAAGTTTGTTAGTATTCTCCTACTTTCTTAGAGGAAGATGGATAAATAGTAGGAAAGTTGTAGCTCATTGTAAGAAATTTGAGAGATAATAAGCTTAAATTTGAAAAACCAAAAACAAGAAACCAAATGGTTATCAAACGGGGCTAATTAATATATTTATTATTGACCAAATGTCTCGTATAGAAAATTAGTAAGAGACAAAAATATCATTAACAAATACACTTGACATGAGAATCCAAGGTATCCATGTTTCAAAAGAGCATCCTCATATAGTCAAGCATCTCACATTTTTCGAAGGAATTCACAGGTCAATTTCACGAGAATTTCGGATTACATCCAAGTCAAACAACCTTTAGGATATGTTTGACCAATAGAAAAGAGTTGGGAAGGGAAAATAAAACAATTTTTACATGTTTGACTCATGGATTTATAAGTCTTCAATAACTTCAACACTTCACTTTACATCACATCAAATATAAATTTATTATCATTTTCCTTTCCTTACCACCAAACATAAACTTACTCTCATTTATCTTCTCAACCCAACACAACTCATCCCTTCAGAGGCAAACATTATAAACATCTTATCTTTTTAATAAACATTTTCTCTCATATGACAAGGACATAACTAACAAAATCAAAATGTCAGTGCTAGGTAAGTATGCAATTTCTTTATCTCGCTCTCTTTAATTATTAATTGTTGTTTACAAATTCTCATAACAAATATCGATATCACACAAAGATGGAGATTTGTCGTAAATTTTAGAAAATTATAAGAAACAAATCTAAACTTTTTAAATTATTCAATATGGTGGCCGAGTGATCTAGAGGTTAGGAGTTCATAATCTCCATCTCAAATGTTGTTTAATCTATTAAAAAAAACTTTTAAAATCAAAAGAGACTAAATTAAAATTAACCTAAATCCATAAATAACACATTGAAACTAGACAGTCATATGTACTAACTTAAGGTTCAAATTTAGGGTTTAGGATTTTAGTTCGTTAAAAAAATTCATTGGAAAGCCAAAGGGTTGTTTGTTTGACATATGTTAATAGGATTTAGTTTTTTTTTCAAAAATCTACATCCAAACGTGTTTTTACTAACTCCTCCTCACTTTTACTTTTAAAAATAACTATCATTTCTAACAATTTTTTTTGATTAACTAACAATTTTTTTTTAATCATTCATTTATAATTATTCACTAATCACTTATTTTTAATCATTTATTTCAAATCAATCAAAATAACTTATTTTTAACCACTCGTTTTTAATAATTTATTTTTTAACTACTAAAACTATCTATTCATTTTAAATCTATATCTAAAAGGGGGTTTGATTTGACTCTAACCCATTTACAAAAAAAACTATATCTAAACAAATTTTTTATTACAATTCTCAATTTTTAACTACTCAATATAATTCTTTAGGTTAAATTCTACTTAAGTATGTCAAACAAACACCCCAAAAGGACTAAATATGTAATTTCACCATAGTTTAACTGAAAATAAAAATAAAAGAAAAAAAGTAACGCGGCGTGAAGGGGCAATTCCGGAAAAGTGAGAATTAAGAGGGCAAAATTGAAATATCATAAATCAAAAAGGTTAAAACCGAGAAATTCCGGAATATAAATAAACCGCACTCTCCACTTTCCGAAAACCCTAGAAATTGCGAAAGGCGGAAACCCTAGTTCTGCAATCTGAGCTGTGCCGGCGTTTGCCCACTCACTGAACTCAGCAGCCATGGCCACCGCCAAGACCGTCAAGGACGTCTCTCCTCACGAGTTCGTCAAGGCCTATTCCGCTCATCTGAAGCGATCGGGGAAGGTATCCACTTTGAATCTCTAAATGCAGTTTTCTCGAGAATTTGGTTTTACATTGTTGAGAGAATTGTAGGATTTTGTTATCGAGAATTGGATTTTAGTTTGTGGTGAATTTGAAGTTCCAATGTTTCTGGCTCTGTTGTGGAGTGTGTTAGATTCTGCATTATTACTCTTCTTATCTTTGCCTATATTGTGTTTCGAGTTCTTATCGTTATCATAAGTTTTAGGCTGTAGACGTTTTGATTGGTCCTGGTTTTCGTCTTCATTTTAACGCTAATTGGCACTCTCTTTCTTTGAAATGTCCATGGGGAGTGCCCCGGAACCAAATACAATCCCCGTCCCTGCAAAATTCAACTTTTATTTTTGTTTCCGGGGCGGGTCGGCCGGAATTGTGAGGATAAAAATTTCAACATTTAATTTTTTTTTTATTGGAAAGTATATATTAATTTTCATCGAGATAGTTAATTGTACCCCTTTGGGTTGACGGAGTGGTTAAAGGATTGTCAACAAGTGCTCTCCTAATTTGTAGACACATTTTGTGTCTTTTTTTCCTTTGATGTTTTCCGGTGCCGGCATGGTTACTCCGAGTATGAGTTTCGGTTTAAAAAAATAAACTAGATACTAACTTAATTGTTAAAGAAAAATATTCATTTCAATTAACATTTCTACAAAAATATTAAATTTGTAAAAATGAGAATTTTATGATTTCTGTTTTTTGATTGCTTAGAACATTCAACGTTATATCTTCTTAGATTAGTTATAATATTTTTACTACCTTGGAATTAAGTGGTCAACGTGGACCTTGTGGTGCTTAAGGTTATGAGTTCAATCCATGGTGGTCATTGGCCACCTACTTAGGAATTAATTTCCTACGAGTTTCTTTGCATCCAAATGTTGTGGTGACAGGCGGTATGTCTTGTGATATTAGCCAAGGTGTGCGCAAGCTGACTCGGACAGTCACGAATATTGTCAATTAAAGTTATTTTTCTTTGCATAACTCTGAGCAGGTTGAACTTCCACCATGGACCGATATTGTTAAGACTGCAAGATTCAAAGAGCTTGCCCCTTATGATCCCGACTGGTATTTTGTGAGAGCTGGTTAGTATCCTTTCCTGTTTTGTATTCCATGTGTACATATGAAATAAACAAAATCAAACTCAAGTAACGACTGTCATTATACATGCTTTGTTTGTGGTATTCTTATGATCACTTTTTCCAAATGATTTAGCATCCATGGCAAGGAAGATCTACTTGAGGGGAGGTCTAGGTGTGGGTGCATTCAAGAGGATTTATGGTGGAAGTAAGAGGAACGGCAGTCGCCCTCCACACTTTTGCGAGAGCAGCGGTGCCATTGCCCGTCACATTTTACATCAGTTGCAGGAGTTGAACATTGTTGATGTTGACCCAAAGGGGTGAGTACAGTCAACTTTGTCATACAACTTCATTACTTTATTATTCTTTATGCCTCTCATAGAAGATGTTTACGCCTCAATGTCTTGTATAATGATTAAAAGAATAGTATTAGTTATTTCTTCAAAGATATTAGTGTTTAATCTAACAATTTGAATTAGTCAGGCGGTATGCCCCGTGACATTAGTCGAGGTGCGCTTTCCACGCGAAAGCTGGCCCGGACAGTCACGGATATCAAAAAAAAATAAAAAAAATATTACTTTTATTACTTAGGCTTGTAAAGCACTTAAAAGACAAATTATACAATAACTCAATCATATTAGTTATGATATGAAATAATTTCTTATATTCTCGACAGTATACTATGTCCCTTGATAATAATTAAGGAGCTGCACGTAAGCTAGTCTGGACACGCACTAATAGAAATAAATAATTATATTAGTGAGTGTTAAGTGATATTAGAGATATCCTATTGGAAATTTTATTTCAATGGCAATTATGGGGTGATTTTTATACTTTTATATAAGTATTATGCTATGCAAGACTTATCTGCACAACTTTAGGATTTATATAGAAATGGAGGCTTATTCCTTGTACAATCTTAAGGATTGTGCTTTGCCTCTTAGAGAAGATAAGCCTGGACCCTTGACGTTGCTTTTAACTTTTTAAAGCATTGATTGGTGTCAAGTCATTTGTTACAACATTTTTATAATCTATTGATTTGTGTTTTTTCTTTTTAATCTGGATGGGTTTGCAGTGGAAGGAGAATTACTTCGAGTGGTCGACGGGACCTTGATCAAGTTGCCGGCCGGATTGTTGTTGCCCCTTGATTGATCAATTACCTTCTTTTTTGTTAATTAGAGACTATGTTTTGCTGATGAGAAACAATTTATTATGCACCATTAAAATTTTGGATTTAGCTGTTCAAAGATTTTCCAGATGAAGATGATGGGTACTCATGTTTTTTCTCACGGGTTTCTGAATATGGTCTAAATTAATTTTCTTATTCCTTTTGTTATATTTGTTTTCTGGTGTTTTTGGGGTGAAATATGTTTCCAATATTTTATCAACAATAACTTTAATGTTTACCCTTAGTTTTTGCTTTGAGATGTCTTTATTATCACGTTCCATTTTGTTGGGAATTGGTCAATAGTTCTAGTTTAGAATGATCCTATCTAGTTTACAATTTTGGCAAGTCTCTGTTTGATAATGATTTTAATTTTTGTTTTTTAAATTTTAAAAACATATTTTAAAGAATTAAAGGAATTATATAAACTAAAAAAGTAAGTAGCTTTTAAAAACTTGTTTTTGAAAGAATCATGAAAGAATCAATAATAAATAATTGAAATTAAAAAATCAATATAAAATATGATGATATTTTTTGGTTTTTAAAAATGGAAAACTAAAATCAGTTGTTAACTGTTTTTATCTTTTTAAATAAAGAACCAAAAATTAAAAATTAAAAATAAAATAGTTATCAAAACTGTCTAAGGCCATATTTGGTTAGCTGGATTTGTACTTTATTTTTATTTTTGTTATTACAAATTAATAATACGATATAATCACAAACTTATGCAATAATATTGATAATAATAGTAATAATAATTATAAATATTATTTTTTAAGATTATAATAATAATATAAATATTATTTTTTAAGTTTATGACTATGATTATAATAATAATTATTATTGGTTTGTTAATAACAATTTACATTTAAATGAACATATTTGCAAAAAAGATGTTAAATACTTGAAAACAAATATTGCATAAAAAAATATATTAAATAATTAATTAAAAATGCTAATCATTTTTTTTCACTATTATTTAATTATTTACTAATCTTTAATACCAATTAAAAAAATATTTTATAACCATGTTACAAATGATGTATACCAAAATTAGTAACTATTTAGTAAAAATAAACATGTTATAAGAAAAGATATTAACAAATAATATACATAAATTAAATAAAAATAAATAATTTAGATTTAAAAAAATAAGGAAAAAAATACATACTTTTTGGAAGGTAAAATTGTTAATGTTAAAATTAATAAAAATTCATATGGGTGTGAGATAAATAATAATGGCGAAAATGAAGAGAGATGACAAGAATTTATTGCATTTTGAAATTTACACCAAAACCAAGTGAAAGGTTGAAATGACATTGAAAATCAAATGGTTTTGGAATCAATTCCAAACCATGATTAAATACAGTGAACCAAACACATATTTGGATTTGGATTTGGATTCCAAAGTAACTCATATCTAACATGGCTAAATGTTTGAATTGTTCAAAAAAACTAATCATTCTTACTCGATACATAATTTTTTCGTATGACTCTCCATTGTTTCCTACTCTAGAATGAGAAAATAGGAGAAGAAAATTTTGGTTAGTACACCAAACACCAACGTTTATATTTTTCTATAAGGGTTTTTGTTTGAATTGAGATAAGTAATATAAAAATAAAGTTTGTAGATTTTTTTTTTTTTTTTTTTTTCGGTAATAGAAACAATAGTTTGAAAGTGTGTGACAATGTACAAATAGATTACGTGTTTGAAACTTTCCGACTATTATTGTTGAATTCAAAATAATAATAATAATAATTTGCCAAATAATTGTTTTTGTTATATATAACAACAAAAAATTGACAAACATGCAACAATTCATATTTTACCAATGATATAAATGTTGATATCTGCTCTGAATAGTTTAATGTTAGTTAGTTAGAGGTTTCGTTGCCTGGTTAACAAGCGGTTGCATAAACACATTCTATAATTATGTATTATGCTTTCTTTAATAAAATTGTTATTTATATTTTCTTGTGGACTAGCTAAACACAATATTAGTGAACCCCGTAAATTTATGTGTATTTTTTCTTTTATTTCACGTTTTCTTTATCTTCGATTCGATTGTTGATTGTCGTTTCCATAACAAGAAAGAAGTTGAATTTTTCGATACAATGATAACGTTTTGAGTACTAAAAAGTATATGGTTTAGTTTCAACGATGAAAAACAATATTGCAAAATATACATACTCCAATAATTATAAATTTGAATCTCAAATATTGTTAAATTCTAATAAAAACCATACACTTAATTATATATATATTATTACCTTATAAGCATTCTCATCTAACACAATAAAGTTTGAAAAAATATATATTTGTTGTTCTTCTTATCCTATCCACTTTAACCTACTATTTTAACTTCAAACACTTTATTTTGTTTGGAATATAGACAATCATATTTGTTAAAAGGTTGACCTACTCCTATTTAATTGGTTAGATTTAGAGTTTTCAATTGAACTGCCAAATAACATATAATATACCTCAACCCATTTCTTATTTCCAAATATTTTTCTCCCTTCAAATACATTGTTTAATCAAATAGGGACATGCATTTAATTTTCTTAAAGTCAAACCACTTCAATTTTAGGATGCAACACACCCGACTACATCGAATGAGTAGAGAACCTTTTGAAAAGTGTCACAAGTCGAATCTGTTAACTTTAAGAGAGTATACCTTTAAAATTCAAAAAAAAAAATTAACTCTATTACGTTTACGTCACAATTTGACATTATAAATTTGGAAATTGGTGTTGGGTTGAGTTGAGTTGCTTTGAAGATTTTTTTTTTTTTTTTTTTGATTTACAATTATTGAGATTAGAGAATTTAAATCATTACCTTTTAGTTATTAGGTGTATATCGATACGCTTTTGTTGGTGAAAAGATTTATTATTAAATTTTAATTTAACTAATAAAGAAATTGAATTAAAAAAAATGAATAGAATAAAATATTTGGAGGTGAACTAACAATTAGTATGGAGTAGCAACATGGCTTTACTTGCATTACTGCAACAACCAAAGTGAAGGGCAGGTTAGTTAGCCTAACCCAATCCAACTCCTCCTACTTCTTCCTCCCAAATTCCCATTTTGTCCTTGGATTATGAAGATTGGAACTTTCAATTTCAACTGAAAAAGCTTTTATTTATTTATTATTCTTTCTATCATTTCCTTTTACACAAATTCACATTTCAATATGGGTAGTTTTATTTTATTATTATTATTTTTCTTGGCATTAAATATAATTATAAATAATTGAGTTATTCGTTTAATAAAAGATTTTATTGAAAAACAATTTATAAATATGAGCAAAGTGAATGAGCTTGATGCTTTTTTTTTTTTTTTTTTTTTTTTGTTATATTTGTGAGTTATTCATTTAAGTTAGAGAATTTGCACTTTATCGCAAATTTTCTACTCTATATTAGAATTATAGTAGCTTTTAAAAATATTGCAAATATAGTAACTTTTTTTTTATAGACTCTATCAAACACTATTGATGGAGTCTATCAGACACTATTGATGGAGTCTATCAAAAACTATTGATGGAGTCTATAAATCTGATTTTGCTATATTTGCAAATATTTTCATTATTTTGCTATTTATGTAATTTTTTTGCCTTATTGTAATATACATGCAAATTTCTCTTTAAGTTATTTGTTATATGTTTTAAAGGCATATATAATAGATTAAGGTACATTAAAAAAATTGAATCTTTTAAACTTAATCGCTATAAACTTTCAAAAATCTTCTTACATTAAAATAAAATAAAAAATAACAAGATTAATATATATATATATATATATATATATATATTCTTTTTTTGTTTGACATGAGCATGTAGTAGTTAAAGTGGGTTGAACTTATAATTGACATGGATTAACTGTAGTTATTGACATGCATATGTTGTAGATATATAGAAAAATCTTTTAACCTTTAAGTTATTATACTGAAGAAATAAAAAAACTGGCATGTAGTATAACAAAATATTATGATTTAAAACTTTCATAGTTTCAATGACATTATATGATTTAGTAATTATAAGATTACCAACATAAACCTCTATAGTTGTTGATAAAGAATCACATTTTATTATTTTCTTACCTACAAATAAAATTTAAAAGTAAAATATAATTCAAATGGAGCTATATCATGTGAGTATTAATCATTACGGAGTGAGGTTAAAAAATTAATCTATTACGAATTTCATTAACATCTAAATGTTGTAGGGTTTGGCGAGTTAATTCAGAAGCGGGTGAATGAAAATATGAAATTAAGAAAACATATTCTAATATTAAGATCCTCTCATGTGAATTTACAGTCATACCCCTCCCTCCCTCTTCACAACTATATATATTTAGTTGAGTTAGTGGTAACACAAAACTCTCTATTTCTCTCACACAATCAATTCTCTAATCTAGAGAGAGAAAACATAAACTGACTTCCATGGCTGCCAAGGACCAAGAAATTCTTGTAGAAGAAGCAATGCCATGGCTTAATCCAACTCAAATTCTTCACCAGGCAGCTTGCCATATCAAGGTCCTTATTCACTTCTATACTTGCCTTAAAATTTTCACTTCTGTTTTCTGTTCCTTTCTCTAAAAAAAAAAGAAAAAAAAAAAAAAAATATCTTTTGGGTTGGGTTGGTTCTAAAAAAAATGAGCACTTGAAAAAAATATTTCCTCAATGTCTCAAATTCGAAACAGGGGTTTGTTTTAATTTTCTAGTCATTTTTTATTTTCATTTTAATCATGCAATATAAAAATGAATAAGTGATACACGAATTTAGAGGAGCAAATCATATATGATTTTAATATATTGATAAAAGAACAAAAACTAATTATACAATATCATTGTTTTAAATATGTTATTATACTGACAACCAGATGTTCCAATTGGTCGTAATACTGTATAAAAAAGGAAAAAATATATTATTATCCTATTCATTATTATTACATATTTATAGATTATAAATTGAGTTTTAGATATCAAAAAAATAAATTAACACAATAAAAATCAAATTAATTCAAATAAAATTTTTATAGGTTGAATTAAATCAAGTCCATTTTTGTTGCGATCATCAACCCTATCACCTGATCCACCGGCAACGCCGCCACGATCGTTCTATGTTATCGCCGTCCGATTTCGCTCTTTCACCGGTACGATTTTCAAAACCCTAGGTTTTACGATTACGATTCCGTTCCTAATTTTCGACTTTTGATTACGTGAAATTGAGTTTAGAATCAGAAATCGAAGTACCAGAGGCAAAAATCAGCGTCTCCGGCGGCGAATCGGACGGCCGGAGGACCTGGAATGCAAGCGATTTTCCTCGATTCCGGCCGGAAATTAGGCGGCACCGGCGTTTTTCTTCCTCGACGAACAGGCGGCGGCGGGGGCGGCGGTTACCAACCTAACAACAAGCCAGGTACGATTCTGATTATTCGTTTTCATTTACATTTTTTTAATCCGTTTGATAACATTTATTTTTTTATTTTTTTTAATTTCGTCTATTTTTTCATATTTGATTTTTGGTTATGATTTTAGTTTTATGTCTTGAAAGAACTAAAAAACAGGAAATATATTTGATAATTATTTTTTTCTTTCCTATTTTATTTGAATTTTTCAACTTTTTTAAAATTTTAATAAATAAAATCAAACTTTTTTTTTTTATATATTTTCATTTAATATACTACAACTATAAAATTATTTATTTATTTAGTACTTTAAAAACAAAATCCTGTTTTTGAAGTTTTTAGTTTTTGAAATTTATAAAAATAAAAACTCAATTAATTATCTAACAATTTTATTATTATTTAAAAAAAAAACGTTAATTATCTAACAATTTTATTATTATTTAAAAAAAACGGTATTTTGCCTTTTTTTTTTTTTTTTTGTTTAATCTTATTTTGCTCTCATTTAAGAGTAACAATACTTTTTTTTTCTTTTTTTTTGAGTTATAAATATTGAGGATGGGAGATTCGAACCCGTAACTTCATAGTTTACGGGTGTATACAATGTCACTGAACTAATACTCTATTGACATTTTTTTTTGAAATATTATAGTAGTACATTTTAGGTAAGGTTTATAGTTTATCTCTCTTAATTTGTACTAAATTTTTTAAAAAAATAAAAATAAAAATAACACAATGAATGAGTCGGTAGCGCAATAGTTTTATTGTTTGGTTGGAAACTAGTTCAACATGACCAGTGTCACAAATTCAATTTTGAGAATCGGTATTTGTCTCCTCTTTACTAAAAAAACCTTAAATTGCTTTTATTCTTTTTAGTGATACCTTAAATAGGTAGAATAATCAAATTCCCCCACTTTGATTATTATTTTTTAAACTTAAAGTTGTGGAATTATTTTCAGCTTGTTCCATGATTCTTGTTCCTGCTCGTGTTGTTCAAGCTCTTAATCTCGATGTGCAAGCATTAAGATTTCAAATTCCCCCCCGCAAAGGTATTATGCTAACAAAATTTCCACAAAACTATATGCAATATTCTTGTCACTAAAATTTATATTATAAATGATAATATTAACAAAACCTTAATATTTCAAGTGACTAATATTGAGTCACAACTCTAAATTAATCTATATACAACCAATGTGAAAGAATAATTCAATTGATTTAAGTAGGTATACTTTTGCTTAAGAAGTTAAGATGTTGCATTCTCCTACTTCATATGTTATTGAATTAAAAAGAAAACGAAAAACTAAAAATCTGTGATCATGGTGTTGAAAATGAAATTAGATTTTATTTTTGTTACTCGTGATAAATTCTCAAATTTATTTTAATTCAATAATAATATAAGTGAAAGGCTTTGATGATGGGTATACATTCATCTTGAATTATTGTTCTAGTTGAGTTTCCCAAATAACTTATATTTTGACACTATGCTGAACATTATTTCTTTAATGTCAATTTTGATTGACAAAAAAAAAAAAAAAATATTGGTGTGACTTATTGCAGATCCCAAAGGCAACCAAAAGGGTAGAGAATGCAACTTAATAGTAAAAAACAAGAAGGGCAAAGATGTAACTTCCACACATTGCTCTTTCATGTCCCATAATCAAACCAATTCATCTCAAGAGATATTCCTTCCTAAGGAATGGACATACTAATTACTAAGGTCCAAAGCCTTCATATTATACATGTATCAAAATTTCATTATGCAAGCTTTGTGCTAGCTCTTCATATAGGCTTTCATTCTATTGTACATGAAAATAATTTGTGAAATTGCAATGTTCATTTGTGAAAAATGAAATATCATTTTTTTTCCCTTCTTATTTAGTTACTTTTCTATATTGGTTTATTTATCAAACTTTAAATGTTTTGTGTAGTCAATAAATTTTACATGCTTACCGAATGGGTCAGTGGCGCAATTATTTCATTGTTTGGTTGTAAACTAGTTCAACACCAACATCACGAGTTCGATCACTGGAATCGATATTTGTAATCCCCTTCCCCGACTTGTACTAAAAAAAAAATAATGAATAAATAAATTTTACATGCTTAGTTTAGTTAAATGCTTTTACTTTTCTATTAACCATCTAGTTTTGTATGCAATATTTTTTTTTCAAGTTCCAATTTATTTGAATGAAGTGAGTTACACAATAGAGGATTGGGTGAGACTCTCTCACTCTCTCTTTTTCTTTTGAGATCGATTGAATCAAACTTAAATATTAATATTTGGAGGTTTGATAAATTAATAATAATAAAAAAAAGATTTAATTCTTGATGATTATGATAATTATGATAGTTTCATTATTTAGTGGTGATCAAATTCAACATCACATTTACGATTATGAGTTCGATGTTAAAAATTAGTATTTGACTCTCAATTATTCAAAAATAATAGTTATTTATATGTAGAATTTGTGAAATCCTCCCCCACCTTATACTAAAAAAGAATGAAGTTGAACTTTAAAAAAATAGAATACCTTATAATTCATTAAGTTATGATAACAAACATAAGAGAAACTACACATTCGAATGTATGGGTGAAAGAAAAAACAAACTATAAATCGATTCAATGGATTGATAAATTTTTTTAGAATAATATTGGATCAATCACTTTGTTAGTTTAAAAACTCATGATATATTAGTTCATTAATTTTTTATGGAAGAAACAATATCAAAATCAGTACCAAATTGAGTGTAAGAAAAACCAAAATATATAAATGTTGAGATTTGATAGAAGAGCCAACTTAAAAGTGAAATATGAAACAAAAATACACTAAAACATTATGTTATTTATGCAAAATTTTGTTTTTAGCTGGATTAAAAGAAGTTCGAAAATCAAATATATTATCCATGTCCCAATAAATCAAAACCAAAAACTTAGCTAAAATGAATCAACAATTTTATAATTTATTGAATACCGATCCATATCTAATTATTAAAAAACTGATCATATTGAATTGGGTGTCGGATTAACCGAACCGAAATCACCCGACTCCAAAGATAGGTACTAATAATGTAAAATTCTTTAAAAAATAAATAAGTAATAATAATGTAAAATTTAAATTTGAGTTGGGAAAGTTGAATTAGAGCCAATATTGACGATATTACCCCTCGAGGTTCCTGCTTCCCGCCGCATTTTTCATTTGAAATAAACAAACACACAAAAATCATCTTCCATTTCTCATTTCTCATTTCAAATCTCTCAGATCTCTGTAATGGAGGAAGGCAGCACAGAGACGGAGGTTTCGGACATCGAAGCCGCCGGCGATTGCTTTGACAGCTCCACGCTGTTCAACATCATCAACGACGTCTCCGCCTTCGTCTTGTACATGCACCAGCAAGTCCCTTCGTAAGTTGATCCTTTCCGATTCCAACGTGTTTTTGTTAGGTTGACTTTGAATCTGCAAGAAACGGTGAGAAAAGTCCGTTCTGTTTCGATTTGTGATGGAAAATGTCTGATTGGGAACCGATTCAGTGATCGATGTTAGGTTAGGATCATCCTTGGCGTCTATGAACGATTGTTTTTGGTTTGTAGAGATTTGATTTGATTTGATTGGAGTTTCTGTCTGATGTATGCGCGTGGTTGGATTTTGTATTTTGAAATTGTGCTTTTTTCAGTTCTAAATTTATTGCGGCTTTCCACTGATTTTGGAAATTAGGCCGAATTGATAACCATTTGTTTTTTGGATTTTTGTTTTTGAAATTTAAGTTTGTATTTACTCAAAATCTCTATGAATCCTAACCTGGAAGCTATTTTCTTTTAGGTTTTATTCTTTGGTTTGGTTTTTAGAAATACAAGTAAAATGTAGATATCAAAGTAATGAAAATTATGTATTGAGCCGTAGTTGACAGTTGTAGGTTTAAATAATAAAAAAAAGACTCCGTTTGATAATAATTTTATTTTCGGTTTTTGATATTTAAGCCTACAATAATTACTTTACTACATGTTTTTTCTTACCTGGATATTTACATCTTACCTATGCTTTTAAAAATCAAACCAAAATTTAGAAACAAAAAAATTTAGCTTCCAAAAACTTGTTTTGGTTTTTGAAATTTGGTTAGTATTCATCTACTTTTTCAAAAAAAGATGGAATTCAGTGTAGGAAATTTGAGTAAAACAAAGCTTAAATTTCAAAAATCAGATGATTATCAAACGTGGCCTAAATAGTTATGAAATGAGCCCTTAGATGCTCATTCTTTTGCTGCATTTTTACGTTAAGTTGGCTGGTTAATATTGGTGTGTTGCTGATGTTATTTCTTAAATGTAATACGATATCAATGAATTCTTTCTAGGATCTGTAAATTGCGGTGGTTGTAATTTTAAATTTCTTTTACGATGAAACTATAAATAGTAAAATGGCAACATGAGTATAATTTAAACCATAGAATATCAGATGGGTCAGTAGCGTTATGGTTTCATTGTTTGGTTATAAACCAGTTCAACACCAGTGTCATAGGTTCGAACCCGAGAATTGGTATTTGTCCCCTCCCCCTAATATATACTTAAAAAAAAAAATCATCATAGAAGGATCTAATAGTCGGGGGATCTTAAGTAACTAAGAGATTGTGAGTTCAATCTATTGTAGCCACCTACCTAGGAATAAATTATCTACGAGTTTCAATGACATGCAAATGTTGTAGGGTTAGGTGGTTATGTCTTATGACAATAGTTGAAGTGCGCGTAAACTGGCTCGGACAGTTATAAATATAAAAAAAACATGAGTATAGTTTTGCGATTAAGCTATTTACCATTTTTCTTTATTTTAGTGGGTGATACAATACAAACCATTCCTACATTTATTGTAATATAAGTGTTTGCATGTGTTAAGCCTGATTATGGATTAGATTAGAATCATGTTAAATCACCAAGAACCCAAAAATGTAAGTCGATGAATTAGGATAATTTTTAATTATATCAATCAACATTTCTGTAGGTTTAAAAATTATGTTGAATAAGTTAAATCACCAATGACCAATCAACCTAAAAGTTTAAGCCTATAGTTGGATAATTTTAATTATATCAAAATGTTGGCTAACAGAACATTTATTTTGCATACCATTGCTTGATTATTTCTTCCTTATATCTGTTTTGAAGTATCTTCTATGTTTTTTGCATCATGATTGCTTGGCATGTAATGCAACTTTTCCTTGATTGTTTCTGTCCTAGTATTACAAGAAGCCTATGCGAGAATACCATTTAAAGTAGATACTGTGAAGAAAATGGTCACCCATGAAAGATTTATGAAGATTTAACTCTGTATGAAATATTTATTTCGGAGAAATATTTAGGTCATGTCGGACATGACCTAAATAATAATGCCCACTAATATAAGCCACATTTTATTTTATGCTAAGCTCAAAGAATAAAAAGAGAAAAAAAAGGGAAAGAGTTTGTGGCCTACATTGGGTCACATATGTGGGCAATGCCATGTCCTAAATATTTTTCTTTATTTTGTATGTTTGTACAATAAGTACTAAGGTTAGGTAGCTTTATGTGCAGAATCCTACAAGATATGACCCTCGAGTTTGATTCTTTGCATGAAGAATACAAAGAGCTGGTATGTCAGCTGAAAATGGGTAGTTTTTTTTTTTTTGCTTCAATATGAGGATTATAAGACCTGTCAGTTTTAGGGAAGTGAATTAGCACAAAATGAACTAAAAGCGTCATCACGAAGAAAGCATACTGGCAGAATGAGGGAGGTCAAAATGGGAATTAAGAGAATGGAAAAGTTGATGAATTCAGTATCTGGTTTTCAAGCTGCTATCAAATTGCTGATTAGTGAGACTCCTAACATTCAGGAAGTCTTGATAATTCTTGGATCAACTCCACTACGCCCTCAATATGTCTATGAGCTGTGCTTTTTGCATAAAAAAATTGTGGCAATAGGTGCAGATGACTTTGTCAAGCACAAAGCAGCAGAAGTTCTTTCAAGAAAGGTGTGAATTTGTTGGTTGATATAAATAAATATACCAAAATCCATAAGTTTAAGCTTCTAGGTTGATTGGTAGTTTAACATATTCAACATGGTATCAAAGCCTATTAAATTCATAGAGGTATTCAGTCCAATAAAAATGGAATTGGGATCGGATTCAAGATTGGTGAACCCAAAAGTGGCACCATCTTGAGGGAAGTATTGAGAATCCTACATTGGAAAGTGAGGAAACCATCATGGAGTGGCTCAAGTGGTTAAAGAGGGCCTTGGGGTGCTTAAGGTGATGAATTCAATCACCTACCTAGGAATTAATTTCCTACGAGTTTCCTTAACATCCAAATGTTGTAGGGTCAAGCGGTATGTCCCGTGACATTAGTCGAGATGTGCACAAACTAGCCCGACAGTCACGGATATCTAAAATAAAACATTGGAAAGCGAGGAGATCTCCTAACAATTTATAAGATAGGTGGACTACTCTTCTCATTATCAATTAGTTTTGAGATGGATGTAAATAGAATTATAGTACGTTTCCTAAAATTCTTCACTATTTGATACAAATTTTGTTGTTATTAACAGGCTATTCGAACATTGATCTCGAAGGATGC
This sequence comes from Sicyos baderoa, assembly GCA_037832685.1. NCBI lineage: Eukaryota > Viridiplantae > Streptophyta > Magnoliopsida > Cucurbitales > Cucurbitaceae > Sicyos > Sicyos baderoa. Next base: position 3,412,637 of record JBBMEF010000023.1, read on the forward strand.
TGGGTCGGCCTCATATCCAGGTACAGACTTGTGCATGTTTAAGCAAATTGATCAAGTTGTGAGAAGATTTTTTTCATCCTTGAAATTTTCCTCATTAAGAAATGATAACATTCTTCTAGGCCCTACTAAGTTGTTTCTATTGGTGAAGGCCCCTTCTTCTTTCAATCTACCCTTACACTTCATTCCAAAACGTGAATTCCGATACAGTAAAAAGGTATAACGTTAGACTTGTCTGTTTTTATTTTCATTCATTTATCCCTCTTGTATTGAAGGCCCTTTATCTTGTTTCCGGTTAAATCAAATATTAGTGCGTAAAGAGAATCTTCTCAATTCCACCTATCATGAGTTGACCTAATGATCCAAGAGAGTCTTGAAAATCTAAAAGATTATGATTTCAATCTATAATAGCCAAAATGGTGGCACAGTAAACTTCGTATGCTCCCCTCGAGGTCCTAAGTTCGAAATTCACCTATAATATTAATTTGTAGACACCACCCGTATCTCTATTCCTTTGATGTCTTTAGGGCGTGGCCTAGGGACAGGTGTGGTTACCCGAGTATATTTTTTTATCTTGTGAAAATAGTGATCACCTACCTAGAAAATATTTTTTATGGTTCTCCTTGACATTTAAGTGTTGTAAGGTTAGCTGGTTTATCTTGTGAAAATAGTCGAGGCGTGTGTTAGCTGACGTCGACAATCCTTTTGTAAAAAATATCAGTTATTTGTGAGCTACGGAGTTCAGTAAGAATGACCCTATATATAGGGCACAACTGCTCTCAAATAATATGAGAGCCAAATACCGATTTTTTGGACTTGAACTCATGCATGATCGTGGAGTTGAAATGAATTAACACTAATCAAGATAACCAACTGCGCCACCGACCCATTCAGTTCATTTGCACTTGATCTAAATGCATAATCTGAGGTCAAAATAGGCTGGTGATAATCTTGATTGTCCAAAGCCTCAAGCACCATTGTTTGCTTCTGTCTGGGTGCATTAGATTAGATTAATAAATTTAATATCTCCTAAGAAGATATATTTGATGCAGATAACGCCTATGAAACTACGATTTAAGTGCAAAGCCCAAATCCAGCAGATGAATGCTCCTGATCGTGAATCTGAAGTTGCAAAAGCTGATGACTTAATAAACTCTTCAGTACAAGATTCAATCTGGTACCTAATGCTTTAATCTTCAAGTCTTGTTATAATTTTTTATTAATTTTTATTCAATGTTCAAGTAAAATGAATCGTTTTGTTAGGAGGAGCATTTTAGAAGTAAAAAAATGGCGTGGTGTTTGTTTGGGTTTAACTTTGCTTCTGAATTGAAAAATTGCAGATATCAATCAAAGGAGGGTGTTAAGAAATAAAGTTAGTTTATGTATTCATAATAGCGTCATTTCATAGCCTCGAGGGGTGACACAGTTGGGTGAAGACTTGGATTTTGAAGGTGTGCTCCCCTCAAGATTCCAAGTTTGAGACTCACCTATGATATTAATTTGTAGACACTTGTGTCACCGTTCCTTCGATGTCTCTGGGTGCTTTAGTTAATGTAACTTACCTAACCAAATAGCTAACTGATCAATGTTGAGGAACTACATTTTTTTTCCCATCATTGTTGAGGAACACCAATTAAGAAGTGAAAATATCTTTGAATTACTCCACTCATTGCCATTCGGTGTTGAGATGAAACTTCATATTATCTAATTTGGTATAAGAAACCAATAAGTCCAAACAAACGTTTGTTCCAATAAAAATGAAATTAAGATCCATAAACTAAAGCCTACGAGTTGAGACAAATTCACTTATGTCAACGAACAATGTCTCTCTATTGGTGATCATCTCTTGCTGTGGTTTCTTCTCTCTTCTGTAAATTTGTGAGAATGTGCCAAATTTAGAGCTTTAGTCTTTTTTTTTTTTTTTTTTATATTTGTGACTGTCCGGGCTAGCTTGCGTGCACCTCGACTAATGTAACGAGTCATACCGTATGATCTTACAACATTTTTTTGATATTTTTATGCAACAATATCAATATTTCAATACAATGTTAGCAACTAAAATGAACCTTAACCATTATTTTGAATTATGATTATTGCATTTACAGGTTTCAATGTCGACATGCAATCAAGGGGCTAGCATTCAGCAGACCGGATGAAAATTGAAAATCCTGACCGTCAAAAGATACAAGTAAACACTAACCTCTAGACTTGAAAATGAATTCCTTCTAATAATACTCTGTAGACCAAAAATCCTTGACCCTGTACAATTTAACTCTTCTTATGCAGATAATAAGTTTTTTGTTAGGTTCTTTCTAAAAATGTTTTTGACAAAATCCATTACTTCCTCAACCTTTCTCTAGAGTCATGCCACTCTTCTCCCAAATCCCCATCTTCTAGAATCGAAGTTCAAACCTTTTTGGTGGATTCCTCATATTATGGAAATGAACTGGTAACTCGATGAACCGGGACTACCCAACCCAAACTGTAAGGGTTGGGTTGGATTAGTTTTTTTTTTGGGCTTGGGTTGGGTTAAAGTGAAGGAGAACTGAAAAGGTTAGTTTGGTTTGCGGTTGACAAAGTTCAGGCTCGGTTCAACACAAACTAAAACCGTATATATAATATAATACAAATTATTAACAAAATTGCACATTGACGTGATGACTACACTTTCAACATCTCAAGTTTGAGCTTGGTATCACACTTCTTAGTTTTTTTTTTATAGTATGGATCGAACTTTAACCATGTGTATCGAAATACTCAAACACGTTTGGAAAGTGTTAGTGTCTTAGGTTCAGCACCACAATTCACATTTCACCTTTGGTAATTAAGTAAAAATGAGTGTTGATGTGAATCAATGAACTCGACTCAACTCAAATATATTTTTAGGTTGAATTGAGTTGAATTATTTGTCTAATTAGTTTAAGTGGGATTGGATTGATTTAGAAAAGTGAAATTATCCCACCACCTCAAATGAAAAATCTTAATTAGACAAACATATTTTGGTGGAAGGTTTATGGAAGGGACATTTTACTCCATCCATTAAAAAGAGGCATTTCACTCTTGAAATTATTTGAGTAAGGTTATCCGTGACCACGATATGACTAGTAGGTTTGTTCCGTTGATGTAGAGAGAGGTTGCACAAATATTTCAAATCTATTATCATTTGGTAATAGTTTAGCGACATAAGTATATTCATGACGAGATGTCATGTAGGTTCTAATTTTCAATTGTTGATGGACTGAAAAGAATAAAATTATCGAAAAGGGTTAATGACTTAGTTGTTTTATTATTTAGTAGTAATCCAGTTCAATATCACGATTATTGGTTCGATTATGGAAATGAATATTTAGTTTTCATATTATTTGAGAGCAGTGATACCTTGTATGTAGGGTTTGTTGATCCCACTTCCCCAATTTGTATTTAAAAAAAAATTAATCTACATTTAACCTCTATTAAAAACAGCTCCATTGTATTTTCTATTCAAATGTGAAGGTCAACTAGCAAGCTCAATTGTCTCAAAGAAAAGAGATGCCATATTTGAAGAGAGGAAATGGGGTGGGGTCAATTACAAGTTGATGGGTTTAGGTTAGACTTATTTTGAAATTTGTGTCTGGTTGTAGATGAGCATTTAATATTTTGCCTGATACATTTTAGACAAGTCCACAAAATTGGAAAAATTAATTTTATACACTAGTTAGAATGTAACATTTTTTGAAATTTAGGTTAGTCTAACAGCTCATAGGATTCATACTTTTGAAATTTCAATAGATTGTAAATTCCTTTTTTAGAACATTTTCAAATATACGACTAAAACAAACCATATAAAGAAGATATTACTATTTTCAAATAAATAAGAGTTGAATTACTACCAAACAATAAAACTATCAAACCACCATTCCTTTCGATAATTAAAATTTGACACTTAAATGATTAGAATATCTATTAAAGTTTGATAAATGGATTAACACTAAACTAGATAGCCAATTGTGTCACTGACCCATTCGATAAAGTTTGACATTTTAATGGTTGACATTTATTTGCAAAAAAAAAAAAAAAAATCAACGACATCAGAGTGACTCATGAAATTGAAGGTCTCTTTTAGTGGTTGAATTCAAACAAAAGACATTTGTTTCAACTCCCTCCAAGATGTTATTTACATTAAATACATCATTTTGTCCACGAACTTAACCAAAAAAAAAGTCTGTAAAGATGATTTTGAAACAAATTTAAACTCAATAGAGTAAACATATCTAAGTTTAGCCTAGAAGAATCGTTATTTGTAATCTTCCTCTCCAACTTGTACTCAAAATAAAAAAATAAAAATTAAGTTTACATTTTTTTTAAAGTTCAACACAATTAGATAGAGGGCGGGGAGATTTGGATCCATACTTTTGATCATGAGGCACATACTTATCGCACTTAAATTATACTTTTCTTGGCTATTAAAATTTGAGTTCTAATTGAAAGCAACTTGAGGCATTTAGAAATTTATAAATATTAAAATGTTATTCTAGTGGTTGAATTTTTAACAGTGTTTTAAGAGTGTCTTTTCTTGGCTGTAATAGTTTGAGGATTAATTATCTATTTGAGGATTGGATGTTAACAATGGTTATGATGATTAATTATGGAAATTGATATTAGTAGTGGTAATTAACTTCTTACACATGATCCTCACCCACGGATATTCAACCCGTGATTTTTTCAAGTAAATAAGAATTTTCTAATTCATCTGGTACATCTTCGATACATTAAAGATTTTCCCCTTTCAGTGCTGCCATTTTTGCAAGAAAATGAGCCATGACATTCGTTTGACAACCACACCATTTGAAAGACACAAATCTGTCCCTAGAATTTCCTCGACTAATCTCCCAATCTCTGATCTACACAAATAACGTGATCTCAACAAATTGGTCACCCGCTAATTATCTGTCTCCACCTCTAGTCATCGAAAACCAAGCTCTATAGCCATGAGAAGCCCATCTCAAACTGCAATAGCCTCAACAAACTCGACATCAACGACTCCTTACCACCGACCGACCTACATAAATAAATCATGACTTCCCCACCTTCATTTCTCACTATTCCCCCAATTCCACTCATCGAATTATGTGTATGAGTTATTGCATCAGGATTAAGCTTTACATTCCCAATTTCATGAGCCCTTCATTCTTCAATTAAATGACTAAAAAAACGACGAGATTGTTCACCCCCATGAAACAACGCCTAGCAGTTTGACTAAAATCATGAGAAATTCTCCCAAATACACATGACCAAGAATCCTTCCATTTGATCGACACAAAGCTTGGCAAAAAACAAAATAAAAAATCTGATGGCTCAAAGACATGGTCTGACAAAGCAATTTGAAAAAAAAAGGGAAGTCCTCCAAGCTTGCTTTACATATTACAACGGATTTTTTGTAACATAGGGTCAAAAAAAAAAAAAAAATGGAAAATGGGGAATTTTCCCCAAACTAATTACAAACTGGGGGCATTGCGTGACTCCCACCCACGCAAACCCCTTTTTTTTAGGTCGCGTGGGTCCCACCCACGCGACCAGACGGCAAGCCACGTGGCCG
>JBBMEF010000023.1:3418308-3432722 GCA_037832685.1 Sicyos baderoa
CAGTTTGTAATTAGTTTGGGGAAAATTCCCCATTTTCCATTTTTTTTTTTTTTCTGACCCTATGTTACAAAAAATCCTATTACAACTCCAAAGCAATTTGAATTTATGATTTGGAGAACTTTCCATAATTTTATTCCTACCAACCGTAACCTTCTAAGGAGAGGAGTGCATTATGTTTCACTGTGCCCTTACTGCCATAAAAAATGAGACACAACCTTCTAAGGTTACGGTTGCTTTAAATATTTTGTTGACAAAGCACAATATATAAGCTAGAAAGCAAATTTATACTTTGCCTATTTCCAATCCTCCAACGAATCCCTTTCGCCAATAAATCTCGTCCTCACAAAATACTCTTCCAAGTGAAAGACCCATCGGTTGAGATCTTAGCAACAAGAAAAGTAGTAGAATCAAAATATTTACCTCGAAGGACTTTCGCCAACAAAGAATCTGGATAAATCACCAACCTCCACCCCTGTTTAGCCAACAAAGCTTGAATGAAGAGCGCAAGATCCCGAAATCTCAAACCACCATAATCAATCTGAAAGCCTCCACAATCTAAGTTGCTAACACCGTGATTGTTTATAGTTAAATATAAACAAAAAGTTACAAAATTTTGGGTTTAATAAAAATATACATCCAAACCACATACAAAATAGGTGATTTCGCGTGTATGACAAAAAAATTCAAAATATTTATATGTATAATATAAAATCAAAACTAATTTATTTATGGTGCAAAATTTTAAATTGAATTCAAAACTAATTTATTTATGATAGAAAATTTTAAATTGAGTTCGAACTTGTAACTTCATAATTATTAGGTCGTACGATGTCAGTAAAATTATGCTACTTTCTAACCATGTTGAATTCTATGCAAATAGAAAATTCTCTGCTATAGTAATAGTTGAATCATTTTAGAATTTATACTATAAATATAATATAAGGGGCAGAAGTTTCTTCATAAATTCTCTTCGAAATAATTCCTCCAACAAATTCCCAAAATTGTTTATAAAAAATCGGGTGAAAGAGACGGAGCCAGTTTGAAGTTTGCTAGAAAACGAGTCACCCTTCAGCCAGACCTCTGAAATCGCCGCCGCCATTAACCTCGTCACCGGCGGAACAAAGGACAATGAAGTTCGAATTAGAAGACGTAACAGTCTGTTTCCCGTACGACCACATCTACCCGGAGCAATACGCGTACATGCTCGAGCTCAAGCGAGCGCTCGACGCCAAGGGCCATTGCCTTCTCGAGATGCCCACCGGCACCGGAAAAACCATCGCCCTCCTCTCTCTCATCACTAGCTACGCCCTCTCCAAGCCCCAGAACCCCGTCAAGCTCATCTACTGCACTCGTACTGTCCACGAAATGGAGAAGACCCTAGCCGAGCTGAGATTGTTACATGATTACCAGGTTCGGCTGCTTGGTTCTCGCGCTCAGATCTTGGCCGTCGGGCTGTCTTCCAGGAAGAATCTGTGTGTGAATTCGAAGGTCTTGGCGTCGGCGAATCGGGATTCGGTTGACGCGGGGTGCCGGAAGCTTACGGCGAGTTGGGTTAGGGCTTTGGCGGCGGAGAATTCGAATGTGGCGAGCTGTGAGTTCTTTGAGGAGTATGAGAAGGCGGGCTCTAATGCTGTGTTGCCGCCGGGGGTTTATACCTTGCAGGTATTGGTTTAATTGACATTTAGATTTTCATGAATTTTGGACGACCTAACTTTCTGTACGGAGGGGTGACGTGGTGTCGAAGGCTTAGGGTTTGAAAGGGTGATCTTATGCTGGTTCGAGACCTATCCATTCCTTTGACGTCTTCAAGTGCCTAGGAATGGGCGTATTACCCTGGTTATAATGGAGCTAAGCTCCGATTTCCTGGTTTTCGAAAAGAAAAAAAAATCGACAGTGGTTTAAATTGTGTAGCAGATGCTAAGGAACTTAAATTACGTATACGGTTGTTATTTTTATTTCTGAATGATTTGGAACAGTATTTCTTTGATTCTTAGAGAAGTTGCCTCATGAAAACCAGAATTCCAGTCTCTTCTCTGGAGTGTAGTTAGTGAAACAGTGTTGAGATTCTGAAAGCTATCAATTCCTTAGGCATTTAATTTGACGAGACTTGCTTAATTAAGTTCTGAGCATCACCTTCGGCTTTACTTCTAACATTATAGTGTCAAGACAATATTTTTCTCGAGTCAGTTATGATACAGACGGATGTATATTTGTCTTCGAGGAGTGGCCTCGTTGGTTGAAGCTTGGAGTTTTCAAGGTATGCTCCCTCGGAGGTCTTAGGTTTGTGATCCATGAGTTGAGTAGAGCTTAATTGTAAAATCCTTGATTGTCTCTTAGGTATGAGCCTTGGGACGGGATGCCCCAAGTATATAAGCTCCGATTCTCGGTCTTAAAAAATAAAAATATGGATGTATATTTACCATTTTTTTTGTTCATTTTTATGGATGGATATCAATTGTACCTTGAATTGTTTATTCATGTAATTTCCTCTCTGGATTTATAGGATCTAAGAGCTTTTGGGACAAAGAAGGGTTGGTGTCCTTACTTTTTGGCCCGGCATATGGTACAGTTTGCAAACGTGGTAGTATATAGTTATCAATACTTGCTTGATCCCAAAGTCGCTAGCATAATATCGAAGGAAATGCAGCGCGAATCTGTTGTGGTGTTTGATGAGGCACACAATATTGATAACGTGTGTATTGAAGCTCTTAGTGTAAGTGTGAGGAGGCAAACAATTGAAGGTGCCAGAAGAAATCTCAATAAAATGCGCCAGGACATTGAGAGGTATAGTCAGATCATATTTTGTTTTTTTTTGGATAAGAGACAATTTCATTATATCATGAAATAATAATATAGGGTTACATATATACTAGAGATTAGATAAGCGATCTCCAATAATTAAGTAAAGATTCATAGCTATAAGAATTAAATAAAGGGTATAGTCAGATCATAAATTGCTTTGATCTGATATCATATCTAGAAATTGTGTGTAACATGGCAGTTGCGTCATCGGTGATAGTTTAAAGGCCATGGTTCATTTGTTTTCAATGTTCTTCAAAGTTAGTGTACTGATGTCTCTTATTGCAAGATTTATTTAGGTCTCTTAATTCTTTTATATGACTTGTCTTTCATTTAGAGGATCATGTATATAATGAGTTGGTTGATTATGTGCATTGTGTAGGTATTTATGTGTTACTGTTAGTGTTACTCTTGAATTTCTATTTAATTAGTATTTTCCTTGATATGGTAGGAAGGTTCAAGGAAACTGATGCAGGTAGACTGCGTGCGGAATATAACAGGCTTGTAGAGGGTTTGGCTCAAAGAGGAAATCTACCTAGTATGTCGTAAAATGTTGTAGTTGAAACAAGATTGCATGATTGTTTTTCTTCGTGTTAAATATCTTCACTTTTATTTTGTTATGCAGTCTCGGATACGTGGCTCTCGAACCCTGCCCTTCCAGATGATATTTTGAAGGAGGCTGTGCCAGGAAATATACGCCGAGCTGAACACTTTATACATGTATTGCGGAGATTGGTTCAGTATCTTGAAGTACGTTTGGACACTGAAAATGTTGTAAAGGAAGGGCTTGTTAATTTTGTTGGGCATATTGGTTCACAGGCTGGAATTGACCAAAAAACCCTGAAGTTTTGTTACGATCGTCTCCACTCACTCATGATGACACTTGAAATTACTGACACAGAAGAGTTTTTGCATATACAAACCATATGTGACTTTGCAACACTCGTTGGGACCTATGCGCGAGGTTTCTCGATTATAATTGAGCCTGTTGATGAAAGAATGCCACATATTCCTGACCCTGTACTGCAGGTTTTTTAATATCTTCTTTAATTCTCCTATATATATATATATATATATGTATGCATGCTTCTTGAAAGCCTTTTGGAAGTATGGTAGGTTTAGATGATCTCTTGAGTCTTGATGATAGAAAGGAACTTGAGTTGGCTTCCTCTATAAATGCATAGATGGTTTTGTATTTAGAAATGGTTTTGATCTTGAAGTGTGGAGGCTTCACAGATCAGGAGAATCCACACATAACTTTTCAGTTCCTTTTCTCTGGGCTGGATGCCATTTCTTCTTCTCCTATTTCTATATGCAGGCTTTCCTGAAGTTCTTATCAGAAAAATAAAATCCTAAAAGTGTTAATTTGTCTTTGGTCTCTGGTTGGTAACAGGTCGTGCATGATGCTGTCAATGAAATTTTGATATGAACTTTCTATTATGTTTTCTATCCATGTTTTTAAATAATATTTACTGAAGTAATTTATTTTCTCCTCAGCTTAGCTGTCATGATGCCTCGCTTGCTATTAAACCCGTGTTTGAACGATTTCAATCAGTTGTGATTACATCTGGAACTCTGAGCCCAATTGATCTCTACCCTCGATTGCTCAATTTTAATCCTGTTGTCAGCAGAAGTTTTACAATGTCCTTGACCCGAGACTGCATATGTCCAATGGTTCTCACTCGTGGCAGGTGTGTGGTTCAATTAAAATATATTAGATTTCTTCTTCTTTTTGGCAGTAAAGTTGGATTTCCTGTACTAAAAATTGTTTGTTATGTCACTGTAGTGATCAGCTTCCAGTGAGTACCAAATTTGATATGAGAAGCGATCTTGGTGTCGTAAGGAATTATGGAAGGCTCTTGCTTGAGATGGTCTCAGCAGTTCCTGATGGGGTAGTATGTTTCTTCGTCAGTTACTCATATATGGATGGGATTGTAAACAGTTGGAATGAAACTGGAATATTAAAGGTGACTATACTCGGCCTTGTTATGGCTTTTTAGTGCAAAATAGTCTTGATATGTTCTACCCTGATCATACTAAACCGTTGAACATATTTCTTCAGGAAATAATGCAGCATAAACTTGTGTTCATTGAGACTCAAGATGTGGTGGAGACTACACTGGCTCTTGATAATTACCGTAAGGCGTGTGATTGTGGAAGAGGTGCTGTGTTTTTTTCCGTAGCCAGGTATCCTATTCCTCTGAATGTTCTTATATATAGTGCGCCTTATCAAATGTTCTTATATATTCGCATTTCATCCGAGCCATCTCTTCTTTATGAATGTTCTTATATATAGTGCACCTCAACGAAAAAAGCTTGTGCTTTTTTGCGCCTCAGGCTATTGTACATTAGTGCACCCAGAGCTTTTAAAAACACTGCTCTTAGAGTTGTGACATGGCTTTCAATGTTTGGAGTTCGTTCTATTTAGAGTTTGATTTCCTTTTTTTTTTATAACTCGGCAACTTGGAGCTTCGCCCCTCTAAATCCGGGGGCTGCAGCACAAAGATGCATTGAGGAATGGAGACACAATTAGGTTGTGTCTACAACTTCATGTTACAAATGAGTCTCGAATCTGAAACTTCAAAGGAAGCATACCCTCAAAGCCCAGACCTTTAACCAACCGTGCTGCCGCTACCCTTCAGAGACTAGAGTTTAGTATCCTTTGCTAGATAGAAGGTTGTAATGAGATGAACAAGGAGTTTTCCCCTCATCCTCCCTTCTATGAGAGGAAAGTTTTGTAGCAGGTTCGGACGTGTGCTATTTTGTGGACACTTTGGAGTGAGAGAAATAATAGAATCTTTTGAGGAGGTCTCCTTGTGATGTTTGGTTCCTACCTATTAGATTCTATGTTTTTATTAAACTTTGGAGGGGGAGCATTTTTGTAATAATCCTTTATCCTTTTAAGTCTTATTCTACTTGATTGGAGACCTTTTTGCCTTTCTGGTAGGTTCTCTTCTCCTTTTGTAGCTTTCTTTTTGTACGTCTTTGTTCTTTTTTTGTTTGGTTCCTAATAAAAAAGTGATCTATTTTTCTTTCAGATAACTTCATAGAGATGAAGATAAAAAAAGAATGATGCAATGTAATTGAAATATAATTTATGTTTGTGCAGGGGAAAAGTAGCTGAAGGTATAGATTTTGATCGTCATTATGGACGATTGGTGATAATGTTTGGTGTTCCATTTCAGTACACATTAAGCAAGTAAGTTTCATCTTGTGGCTTTTTAATGGTATAACTGCAATTTTCTATCTATACATGTGGAGTTATTATTGTATGCCCATGTTTCTATGTTCAAGGACAAATAGAATTTAGTGCGCTTTTGAATTAATTTAAATTTGAAAGTTGAGGCCCTGTATGATAACCATTTGGTTTTTGAAATTTAAGCCTACAACAACTATCTTACCATATGTTTTTCCTTACTTGGACTTGGATATCTACAGCCCACCTATACTTGTAGAAACTAAACCAAAATTTGGAAAGAAAAAAAAGTACCTTCCTAAAGTTTGTTTTTGTTTATTGAAAGTTGGTTATCATTGACACTTCCTTAAGGAAAGATGGATACATTGTGTGCACAAGAAGAGCAATACTGAGGTTCTTACTAGTAAAGACTCAAGCTATACTTACTCATCTTTATGGCCGGTTCTTTACCCATATTTTTTTAAATCTAAAAATGTGTGACTAAAAAGGTGGGTAAGTATGGAGTAAGGACCCAAGTATTGCTCGCACAAGCATTGATATTTTCTGTTTAGGCAGGCAGGTGGGGCCATTTTCTTTAAACTTGGTTGTTTCTGACAGATATGGATAATGATTTTGTTTTCAGAATTTTGCTTGCTCGGTTAGAATATCTACGAGAGACGTTTCAAATTAAGGAAGGAGATTTTTTAACCTTTGATGCTTTGGTAGGGTCAACTTAGTACTCTTCTTACTTCATATATTGAAACTCCTTTTGGTGTATAATTCCTTTGCTTCTTACAATTTGAACAGAGACAAGCTGCACAATGTGTTGGACGAGTTATCCGATCGAAGGCTGACTATGGGATGATGATATTTGCTGATAAAAGGTTTGATCTTTCCTTTATTCGTAAAAGTGTTGGTTGATATATGATTAAATTTCCTCCGACCCATGAGCTTAACCTTTTGGGTTGATTGGTGATTTAACGTAATTCAACAATTTTTTTCCTTTTATGATTAGATTATCTCTTGTAATCTATTTAAACTTAATGTTGGGTTCATTATTAGATAAGATTTAAGAATTTAAATTTACGAAGTTATAGCTAATTCCTCTATTGGAATCTTGTTTTCAATTATAGCTGCAAGAAGTTCCCAAATTGCCAATTCATTGAACGGGAATTATCTTTTATGAAATTTATGAGTTCATTAATACTGATTCAACTGTACCTTTTCAGCTTTAGAAGTAAACCTCATTAGGCAGAGCCAGAGGCACATTAAATTTGTCATCTTAATGATGTTGGTACTTAAATAAATTAAAGTTATCTACAAGTATAAAAATAATTTATAAAAATAAGTTTCCAAGGGGCGGGCTCGTTGGTTGAGACTTGGGGCTTCCAGTGTGCTCTCTTGGAAGTTTCAGGTTTGAGAACTACGAGATGAGCTTAATTATTTCCTATAAAAAAAAATCTCTTGTTGCCTCTTGGGTATAACCAATTCCCGGCAATCAATTTTTTTAATAAAAATAATGGTACACAAAATACTGAAGAAATAAACATAGGATTACTATTCAGTGCCCTAAAAAAAAAGTCTGTAGCTAAATAAGAAAAATTTAAAACATAAGTTATCCTACAAGATTGAGAAAAACACAGTAAGGAATTAAGAAAAGGAAGAAGAAACGGGCTAGGACACAGATAAGCCAGTTATTAAATTAAAGCGTACGGTACAACTAACCACCATCCGTAGTCTAGTGGTCAAAAGTGTCTTAAGAATTCAATCTATGGTGATCACCTACCTAGGAATTAATTTTCTACGCACTTTCTTAACATCTAAATATTGTAGGGTAAGACAGTATATTTCGTGAGAATAGTCGAGGTGCATGCAAGTTGGTTTGGACACTCATGAATATTAAATTTTTTTTAAAGCAACCGCATATCATATAGGCTGACCAACTAGTAAACACCCATACTTAATCCCTGAAGGAGACTAATACATGTTTGATGTTTCATATCTACCATTGTACTCGCAATTTTATAGTGCAAAGTATAGAAAATATGATTGTTTTTCGGTCTAATAAAAATTCTTGGTAGACTCTCGTTGATCTATTTGGCAAACTTTGTGCAGGTATAGCCGTCATGACAAGCGCTCGAAATTGCCGGGATGGATATTGTCACATTTACGTGATGCACATTTGAACTTGAGCACGGACATGGCTCTGCATATAGCTAGGGAGGTTTGTACAAGTTCAAAATATTGATATTTTTTACTTCCATACACATCCATGATGACCACTTACCCAAAAAGTTCATTCCCCAATAGATTTTTTGATATCCAAATGTTGTTGGATCAAGCAGTCGAAAAATAGTTAAGATGTACGTAAACTCGCAGATATAAAAAATAAGAAGAATATTTGGCATTCAAATCGTTTTCTTGTAACTGGCTGTTGAATAGTTTTGAAGTTACCTTTATCCCCCCTTCGAGTTTGAAGCGACGTTCCATCATCCAGTAGAATGCATCTTTTATAGCCAACTGGTTGGCTAGTTAACTTCAAAATTATGAAGAATGTATACTTATTAGTTATTTTCACCACCCTTTTACAATTCATTAATTTCAAAATTCTTTTTTGTATCTGTAAAAGTAATTGAATTCAAACTCTAAATCTGTGGATGCAGTTCCTTAGGAAGATGGCACAACCCTATGATAAGGCAGGGAGCAGTGGTAAAAAGACCTTGTTGTCCCAAGAAGACTTAGAAAAGATGTCTGAAAGCAACATGAATGACATGTTGTATTAAGGATCTCATTACCTGGAAGTGGACACTTGCTGCATTCTTCTCGAGTCCTACCTACCGAGACCGTGTGAGTCCTCGTCTCATTAATTTGCTGAAAAAGAAACTCTGATTTGCATGCTGCATGGTTGTGGAATTGAATAGGGCTGAGAATCTTCTGAAAGGATTGTTCAAATAAGTAAATTTTGACTAATATCTTATATAGTATGTGTATATAAATTATCCCTTGTTTCTTTTGACTGATAAGTTACTCATTTTTCTGGGTCACCACTATGCTATTAATCAACAAGTTTATGTTTTCTTTATAAACAGACTGCCTTGTTATTGGCATATGGCTGATTTGAAGTTGAAAATGATGAGATGATTGTAGAGAAATGACAACCATTATATTGTTTTAATGGTCAGAATAAGTTAAAAAATTAATTTCTTATCTATTTTCTTAACAACCAAATTCTGCAAAGTGAACTTAGAAAAACTCACATACATAAAAAAAAAAAAAAAAATGATATTATTTTTATCTTACAATTATTTTTTAGATAAGTGAGTGGTGTATAATTGATTTTTTTTAGTACAAAGTTGGAAAATGGGACCTTGAACCATTCAAAGATATCTTGATGTTGAATTGAATTATCACCAAATAATGAAATTATCAAGAATATCAATTCATTCGGTATTATATTATTTATGAATTCAATGTTTACAATAGATTAGTTGAGGTGCTTGGCTTGTAATATTAAAGGTTTTTTCTTTTTCTTCTTCTTGTTTTTTGTATTATTATTATTTTGTATTATTTTTTTTATGATAAAAAATTGGTTCTTCATCAAATTTTTTTTGGGCTTCCCACTCAAGGAATTTAAAGTTGCATACACATTGAATTTAACTAAACTAAATGGGAGCATTCTAGTATATAATTGATATCTTTATGTGTTATTGTGTGGTGGGCTATTTCAATACCATCCAATTCACTCGGGTTCTTTTTCTTTATTTCTTTATTTTTTTAATTTTTATTTAAATTATTATTATTATTTAACTAAACTCTACTTAAACTTCACTTTTTTTTGGGTTAAATCATAAATAATGCCCTTGCACTAAAGGTTGTGTCAAAAATATAAAAGAATGGTTAACATGCATGTACTAAATTTGATAGCGATTACGAAACATAAAAACTAATTTGATAGAGATTAAACGAATTCATGAACTCTTAATACACACTTAGTTTCTTGAATTATTATGCTTATTGCCGAAACCATTTAATTCATAAATTAATTATTCATTTTCTTAAAAGAAAACCAAAAAACTAAATACAAAAAGTTATGATTGCATTAGTTTTCTTTATAAATAGAGTGATTGAGCTTGCTAGTATCAGTTGATTTATTGTTAT
Organism: Sicyos baderoa; assembly: GCA_037832685.1. Lineage (NCBI taxonomy): Eukaryota > Viridiplantae > Streptophyta > Magnoliopsida > Cucurbitales > Cucurbitaceae > Sicyos > Sicyos baderoa. The sequence continues at coordinate 3,428,441 of JBBMEF010000023.1, forward strand.
AGAGATCACCGAAATGGATAGTTACTTGATGGATTCATTATTTGGTGAAAATCCAATTCAACACCATAGTCATGAGTTTAATTCATAGAAATCGATATTTAACTCTAATTTATTTAAGAATAGTTATACATTCTTTGTACGATTTATAGCCCCTCCTTCCACATTTACTAAAAAAAAGCCTTCTCTTCTCTTCCTCTTCCTCTTCCTCTTCCTCTTCCTCTTCCTCTCCTTTATAGTTGTATCCACATTGACTTTAACTAAACAAAATGGAGTTTTCTCATAAAAAAGACTAAACAAAATGGAGTATTTCAAAGTATTTATATTTGATATCTTCATACGTGTTATTGTTTGTATTTTTTATTTAGAAAAGAAATAAAAAACTGAATACAAAAACTAATTTAAAAGTGACTGTTTTTTTCTTTTTCTTTTTTTGAGAAAAAATTAAAAGTGACTGTTTGCTTATAAAGGAACCCCAACATTTCAAACAATACCACAAAAAATATACGATAACTAATTGTGCCATTTATTCATTCAGTATTTTCTCTCTCATTTTTAACTAAATAAAATGGAGTGTTTCAAAAATATGTATCTAATTGATATCTTTATAAGTGTCATTGTGTGATTGGCTATTTCAATCCATTCCATAAACACTCTATTCATAGCCCACTTAAACCTCACTTTATATTTTTAATTCTTCCTTAACAAAACTCCACTTAAATCTCACTTTCCTTATTTCAAAAAAAAAAAAAAAAAAAAAAAATCTCACTTTGCTGAAGCTTTTGTTTTGACTGTAAATTATTATTTTGAGTTGAAATTTCAAATTTAATTATGATTTTTTTATCACGTTTGTCGGTGGAATTAAGTAATATATTTATTTATTACCCTATATTTTAACATGTTTCTTGGATCTCAAATTTTTTGTTCCGAGTAAAATTTAGGTCCGAGATTAAAGTAATGAGTCTATTATGGACTCAGTTTAAGTCCCATTTTATTTATCTTATTTTTCTTTTAGTTTTAAACATAATTTTTGGATCTCTCACCACCTCTTCAATAATCAATGAATTTAACCATCTCTAAATAGCCCTTCTGTCCTTCAATCACTACCAAATTTCAACCAACTTAGAATTAAGTTTGTGATAATAGATAGAAAGGGAGTGAGTTCATCAAAATCAAGATTTCCCCCCCAAAGTAAAAGTTGTGTGGCAAAATCAGCACCCAAAAAAGAATAATTAACCACCTGATAAATTTAGAGAAACAATAGCCAAACAATATATATCCCATTTTATTGTATTTCCAAATTATAAATAGTCTAAAACATCATAAACTCTAAAAACTATTTACAATATTTAAATAGAATATAAAAATAAAATATAAAAAAAGTCATTGAAAATTTTCAAGTGGTCAATGAGAATTTTCGAAAGCTTAAAGTAATTAGAGATGTCTACAGGGCGGGGGAATGCCTTCCCGTTCCCGTCCCCGCAAAATTCACCATTTTTTTTTTGCGGGGATCGGAGCGGGGATCGGGTTCCCGAGAATTACTCCGCGTTCAATTTTTTTCACTTTTTATTTTTTTCTTTTATATCTTATCTTACCTTTATTCAAAATATTTTTTTTATAAAGAATTCTATAAATATAATATCAATTTACGATTTTAACAAATAAATTTTCAACAACTTTCAAAATAAAAGTAAATAAATTTTCAAAAAAAAAGTTACTTTTTCAATAATGTGTAAAATCAAAAAAAAAATTAATGACAAAGTGGATGTGCTCACAAAAAAAAAAAAAAAAAAAAAAAAACCGTTAATATATAGAAATATATATACTATTTTTCAAAAAAAAAAAATACTAATTTAATAAATTAAAAAAAAAGAATATATACTAATTTAATATATATATATATATATATATATAAAAAATATATTGGGCGAGAAAATGAGGCGGGGACGGTGATCATATTCCCCGTCCCCGTCCACGTTTAGTCACCAGGAAAAAAATTCACCCCGCTCACTCCTCATTTCTCCGCTTAATCAGGAATTCACTGCCCCGTTCGGGGCAGGTCCCCACGAGGCCGGGAGAGGGCAAAAAAAATGTATATCTCTCAAAGTAATGAGTTCAATGCATAATAACTCTATTTCATATTCATTTCCCCCACCTTGTGGATTCAAAATGGACATGTGCTTATTTTTAAAAAAATATAAAAAAGTGAATACAAAAATTGGGTATAAAGGAAATGGACAGTCCAGTATTTGATACACACTACTACCACCAAACACATGGACACTCCATTGTTGATATTCCTCATCATTACTTTGTCTCTCCTTTTCTCCCCATTACTCTCTCTCCAAACACCCTTCGTAGCTCCGATCAACAAAGACCACACCTACAGTCTCTACTCCCTCGCCGTCCACCTCCAAACCCCCCTCCGTCCGGCCAACCTCCACCTCGACCTCGGCGGCGCTTTCTCGTGGATCGACTGCTACAACCACTTCAACTCCTCCTCTTACAAACTCGTCAAATGCAACTCCCCTCTCTCCGATTCCCTCCACGCCAACATCTGCAGCTCCTGCGTTCAAGCCCCGGCCCCTTTCTGCGCCGACGACACCATTTTCTCCAACGTCTATCCAGAGAAACCGTCCATCCGAGATGGATTCGTCGATTACATCCATGCGGACCTCACCGATTCCGAGAACCTAATCACCGACGTTCTCGCTCTCTCCGCCGCCGCCCCTCGGATCCCCGACTTCCCATTCGCCTGCGTCAAGACTCCTTTCCTCAAATCAGGTACGTTGTTGACATATATCTTCAACCGTCACACTATTAATTTTTACTAATTACTTAATGATTGTTGATTGTCGTTTTCATAATATCAGGACTGACGAGAAACATAATTGGCCTGGCGGCACTCGGCCGGGCGAACGAATCGATTCCATCGGTGATCAGCACGAGGTTCAATCTGCCAAGAGTGTTTGCGATCTGTCTATCGGGAGCCAGGGCGAGATCCGGAGTTGCGATTTTCGGATCGAGAGGTCCGTACGCATTTCCGCCCGATCTCGATCTCTCCAAAACCCTAATCTACACGCCATTGCTCTTCAATCCACAGTCGGCTTCGATCTACACTAACTGGTTACCGTCTTACGAATACTACATCGAACTCTCCGCCATCAGAATCAACAACAAGCCGGTCCGGTTCAACACCTCGCTCTTGGCGTTCGAGGGGGCGCACGGCGGCGGCGGAGCGAAGGTGAGCACCTCCACGCCGTATGCTCTGCTGCAAACCTCGATTTACAGAGCATTCGCGACGGCGTTCATGAAGGAAGCGGCAGCGATGAACTTCACGCTGGCGAATGCGGTGGAGCCGTTCGGCGTGTGCTACACGGCAGCGGCGGATGCGGCGGCGGTGCCAATGGTGGAATTGGTGATGGAGAATGGAAAAGCTGTGTGGAGATTGGGGGGGAAGAATTCGATGGTGAGGATGAAGAAGAACGGCGTGGATTTGCGGTGCTTGGGGTTTATCAACGGCGGAGAGTTTCCGAGAACGCCGATTGTGATCGGAGGGCTGCAAATGGAGGATCAGTTGTTGGAGTTTGATCTTGAGAATTACAGATTTGGATTTAGTTCCTCAACAACTTCTTGTTCTAACTTCAACTTCACCTCCGTTCAGAATTTTCTATAAATATTTTATGGGCTTCAGAAATCAAGGTGGTTTTAATGAATAATTTGTGGCAAATTTAATACAAGATAATGAAATTGTGATCGGATTAAAAAATAGTGAACCAAATAGAGAGCAATTCGGGTGACCTGAGTAGCACCCCACCCTAATACCTTTCATTTAGAGTTATACATCTTTTTTTTTTCTCTTAGTTTTTTTTTATAATAAATATAAAGTAAAAAAAAGAGAAATGAGATGTGGGATACCAAATGTGCCACATGGGTGGTATCACGGTGGGTGCTATCCGGGGTGCACCTAAATTACTCCCAACCAAATAATTTAGCATTTTGAGAGAGCATACTATTGAATCATCATTGTTATTTTATTGAAAAGAAGCCAAAAATTATAATTGGGCTCATTTGGGCCCATTCCACATTCAATTGCCATACAATCCCAGAATGGCTTATTTGGGCCCATTCCACATTCAAGTGAGATTAGAGGGATACAACCCAAAGACGTCGGAAGAAAAAATAGGGGTGAATTAGGGAAATAGCTATTTAGAGAAAATAACTATCAAATGTCTGGCTTGTGGGAGGATTTAAATTATTGTCTAAATCTAAAAATTTATAATTT